>JABUQX010062786.1:2500-7500 GCA_015478945.1 Trachelipus rathkii | reverse complement strand
CACTCAAGGAAACTATGTTCTTTGCCGCAATGGTTCTGATGCCAGTCCTTGAGTTATACACTCGGGTAGGGTTTCCACCCTTTCAGTGGAAGTAGCACTCTCCTTCCATTTGGCCTCAATCGAAATTCATTCTCCAGAGCTTCTCCAGGAAGATCGTGTTTTCTAGGCGCATTAGTTCCAATGCCTCGTCCAGGAGTTCTCAATTTCAAAAAAAGTAAAGGACGGTATGCTAGCCCTGTGCCCGTAGAACTATGCGAAGAAGAAGTCTTCATATGTCGGACTGTTCTCGAATATCCCTTCTTCTTACATATAGACAAATCAATACTCCACTAGATACGAGATACTATCTATGATATCCTTGTTAAATTCGAAATTTATTTTTTGTTATATAAATTTGGATCTTTCAAACTAATTTTGATATTTGGGCTCCTCCTCAAATGAACCTTAATTTTGTTTAAACTATCAAATTACTACCTATAATTTAACGCTGTACTCGACAAGAACATTGATATGAGTTTTGTTTTGCTCCTCGCATTTCATTTACTATAAAAATACTTAATTTTTGTTTGCCTAAAATTTTAGATCAAAATTTCTAAATATCTAGATACTGATAAACATATTTCTTTTCGTTTTATAAATATTTGTATATCTCTCCAGATGCAATCCTAGCCACAATAACATATCTTCAACAGCTTCATTCTCCCTCCCGACGCTACAATACAATGCTGCTCTCTGGAACAACTTCTTCTGAACCATATCCCTTTTTAGCATTTGACGCTACCTTTCCTGAATTTAAAGAATATTCTTTTTCTGCTGTTATTCACACGTCCATCCTTCCGCACCGTACAGTCCATAGTATATATCATATTATACTCATTATATATATTATCAATATATTATTTATATAATATATATACATTATATAATATATATATATATATATATATAATATATAATATATTATATATTATATATATATCACTATATATTCATTTATATATATATATATATAATATATATATATATATATATACTATTAATTCTAATATATACTATACTAATATATTATATACCTAATATACTATATAATATATATATATAATTAGGTGTCTGTCCGCAGCCACCTGGATTTTGCGCACCGCACGTGTCCGCACGGTTGAGTCGCCCACCAGTACCGCACCGCACCCGCACTGCACCGCACCGCACGGCACCCCGCACCACCCGTCATCTTATCGCAACCGCACCGCTCCGCACCGCACCCATCGTACCGCGACTTTCACCAAAATGACGTATACCAGGCATCGCACCGCACCGCACCGCACCGATGACCGCACCGGCGCCTCAGGCAATCCTAGACAGTAGTACACTGCTACATTTGATGTGTTAAAGAGAGTTTGATCATGTTATGCAAGTTCACTCCCTGAAAATAAAATCTGGACTTGATAACAACAGGCAATGATTGGACGGACGTCATTGATAATATTAAAACTCTAATTCCATGTAAGATAGGGTTGGCCAAGCATAGGAATTTGTACAGCACCGCACCAGAATAAGTGTACCACGCACCGCACCAGATTGAGTGCACCACGCACCGCACCAGATTGAGTGCACCACGCACCGCACCAGAATGAGTGCACCACGCACCGCACCAGATTGAGTGCACCACGCACCGCACCAAAAGTTATTTTTTTTCATCACTACGTACCGCACCGCACCGCGATAATGGAATTATGTGCCGCATCGCACCGGTGCTTCGGCCAACCCTAATATGAGGAAAGAGAGTAAAAAAATCATCTGTTTCCGCCAGGGTTGGCAAAAAGCCATGGACATTTGGCTTTTTGGCTATGGTTAATTGGCTATTTGATCCTTATATGAAAAATTATAAGGGTCAATTTAACCTTAGCCAAAAATCCATGACTTTTTGCCAACCCTGGTTTCCGCTGTAAGGAATAACACTCACGTTGCTATATACTTGGCTACTCAATATATTTAATTGTTGAAATCCTGGGAAACTAGGTTCGAATATTAATAAAATACCTGCTTTAAATGATTATCTGTAAAATTGGTGGATGTTTGAAATAGTGGTTGGTATGATAAATGTTGAGTTGATGTTCAAACTAAAGGGGTAGAAATTAGGAATAGTGATTGGTAGGATGCATGATAAGTTGAACTTTAAACTAATGGGGTAGAAGTTAGGAATAGAAGTTGGTATGATGGGTTGAACTTTAAACTAAAGAACTAGACGTTTGGATTAGTGGTTGGTATGATGCATGATGAGTTGAAGTTCAAACTAAAGGGGTAGAAGTTAGGAATAGTGATTGGTAGGATGCATTATAAGTTGAACTTCAAACTAAAGGGGTAGAAGTTAGGAATTGATTTTGGTATGATGGGTTGAACTTTAAACTAAATGACTAGACGTTTGGATTAGTGGTTGGTATAATGCATGATGAGTTGAACTTCAAACTAAAAGGGTAGAAGTTAGCAATAGAGGTTGGTATGATGGGTTGAACTTTAAGCTATTGAACTAGACGTTTGGATTAGTGGTTGGTATGATACATGATGAGCTGAAGTTCAAACTAAAGGGGTAGAAGTTAGGAATAGTGATTGGTAGGATGCACGATAAGTTGAACTTCAAACTAAAGGGGTAGAAGTTAGGAATAGAGGTTGGTATGATGGGTTGAACTTTAAACTAAAGAACTAGACGTTTGGATTAGTGGTTGGTATGATGCATGATGAGTTGAAGTTCAAACTAAAGAGGTACTTCAAACAAAAGGGTAGTAGTTAATAATAGAGGTTGATATGACGCATGATAGATTGAACTTCAAACTAAAGGGGTAGAAGTTAAGAATAGAGGTTGGTATGATGGGTTGAACTTTAAACTAAAGAACTAAACGTTTGGATTAGTGGTTGGTGCGATGCATGATGTGTTGAACTTTAACCTAAAGGAGTAGAAGTTATTAATAGTGGTTGGAATGATGCATGATGAGTTAAACTTTGAACTAAAGGGTAGAAGTAAGAATAGAGGTTGGTATGATAGGTTGAACTTCAAACTAAAGGGATAGAAGTTGGGAATAGTGGTTGGAATGATGCATGATGGGTTAAACTTTAAACTGAAGGGGTAGAAGTTAAAAATAGAGGTTGGTATGATAGGGTGAGCTTCAAACTAAAGGGGTAGAAGTTGGGAATAGAGGTTGTAATGATGCATGATCGGTTCAACTTGGAACTAAAGAGGTAAAAATTAAAAGAATAAAGGCTGATATGACGCATGATGGGAACTAAACGTTAAAACTAAAAAGGGGTGACAGTTAGGATTAAGTTGTTTAATGGGATGCACTAATGTTGTTCATAGTATTTTTTGTGCCGAGCAGAACCTCACCGGGATGCTGTAATTGTCTGCCGCACCGCACAGCACCGAACCGAACCCGGAGCATCAGTCAACCCTAGTTCAAAGGCAGCAAAATCCTCTCTCTCCCTCTTTTCTTGCTTCCTTTCGGTATTTATTATTTTAATTTAAAATGTTGAAAAATACTGTGTGTGTGTGTGTGTGTGTGTGTGTGTGTGTGTGTTTGTGTGTTTGTGTGTTTGTGTGTTTGTGTGTTTGTGTGTTTGTGTGTTTGTGTGTTTGTGTGTTTGTGTGTGTGTGTGTTGTGTGTGTGTGTGTGTGTGTGTGTGTGTGTGTGTGTGTGTGTGTGTGTGTGTGTGTGTGTGTGTGTGTTCAGGTTTTAAAATTATATTTTTCATTAAGCATATTAGGTAACTAAGTTAAAATTCTCATTCGCGTTAATGTGCAAAAAATAAGATGCGCTTTCGCATTTCAAGGGTGCCTCAACATCATATATATATATATATATATATAAATATATTATATATATATATATATATATATATATATATATATATATATATATATATATATATATATATATATATATATATATATATATATATATATATATATATATATATATATATATATATATATATATATATATATATATATATATATATATATATATATATATATATCAGAGTGGTTTTTAAAACCAGCATATTTTTTTAAACTAGCTAAAAACTATTTTTTTTTTTTTTTTTTTTTTTTTTTTTTCTAATAATAATAAAAAAAAGTAATAAAAAGTGCTCAAAATGAAAGAATATGGCTAATTAATACATGTTAATTTTATATTTATACAGTAAATAGATAAGAGGAAAAAACTCCATTTAAAAAACAAAAAAAAATTGAAACGTCAAAATAAGTTAACAATAATTAAAACAATAATAATAACTTTTAATTATTTTTTTTTCTTTGGGTTACAAAATTGCCATTAAGAAGGTGCTAAAGTAAAATATGTATTTTTAGGAATTAATTACAAAATTATATTTGAGAGGGAGAAAATCTTCAAACAAGTTTATTTTTCCCAAACTTTTTATATATTACAGATTAATAGTACACATTTATCATTTATATTTTTCGTAATTTCAAATTCCTGATTTAAAATACATTGTGTTAATAGTATGGAACAAATTTTTGGCCTATATATATATATATATATATATATATATATATATATATAAATATTATATATATATATATATATATATATATATATATATATATATATATATATATATATATATATATATATATATATATATATAGGAAAACATAGCCAAGTTAAAGCCTGACATGCTCCGATACCCAACTCTTGAAATTGTGCAAATCAAAAACTTTACCAGTGGAGTTCATTTGAGATTGAGCATTGCAGTTAAGTCTGGGTCAGAGAGTTGTTCAGAATGGATAAGACTGTCTGAATTACGTGCCGCCGCAACTCTCCTCAAAGGAGGAGGTATATGACTGGAAAATGCAAAGTAACAATGTAAATTCACTAAATTGTAATAACAATAAGGAGAGTTTTGCAACAGTTCGAAGGATACAATGATTTTAGAGAGTTTGTTAGTGTTAGGAGAGTTTAAGAGTCAATAAGCCCTAGTCTAGGGCTTTA
>JABUQX010062785.1:0-12500 GCA_015478945.1 Trachelipus rathkii | reverse complement strand
TACAGAATCCTTATACAGAATCCTTCTTTGTACAGAATCCTTATACAGAATCCTTATACAGAATCCTTCTTTATGCAGAATCCATATACAGAATCCTTCTTTATGCATAATCCTTATACAGAATCCTTATGCAGAATCCTTCTTTATACAGAACCTCTATTCTGAATACTTCTTTTTACAGAATCCTTATACAGAATCCTTCTTTATACAGAATACTTATACAGAATCCTTCTTTATACAGAATCCTTCTTTATACAGAACCCATATACAGAATCCTTCAGAATCCATCCATCCTTCTTTACAACCTCCAATAATTGATAAATCAGTTTTTAAAAAAGAAACTTTTGACCAAATATTTAACTGTGATCCCTTTTGAAAATGATGGAAAAACGTATGCATAAACTGATAGTATTCCTATGAGATTCCATTCGTACCAATGTTCGCTTACTTCTACATATCACATATTGAAAACCCAATATTAAATAACATTAAAGTATTCAATCTTAAACCCTATAACCGATATGTTGACGACACCCTTGTAATTTTCAAACGGGATGAAGATATAAAGCTCTTTATCGATGAACTTCAAAAGAGGTGTACTAAATTTTAGTTTTGAAAATGTGAATATTTAATATTTTCTAGACTTTAACATCTTCTTTGATTAAAATGAAACTCTCAGTACAAGCATTTTATATTAAACCAACTGACAAATTTCTATATTAATTATATATATATATATATATATATATATATATATATATATATATATATATATATATATATATATATATATATATATATATATATATATATATATATATATATATATATATATATATATATATATATTTAATATAGTATATATATATATATATATATATATATATATATATATATATATATATATATATATTTATATATATATATATATATATATATATATATATATATATATATATATATATATATATTCTTATTTTTATTAAAAAAGACTGCTCTTATTAAAACCTAATAGCACAGGTATTAAAACCTAAAAGCACAGGGCTTACAGCATTTGATCGAACTGGAAACTTTGTGACGCAGAACTCTTGAGGTCAAACAAAATGTCGATAATAATAACTTTCTTCAATATCTGTAAATTAAATCATAAAAAAAACATTTATAAATAATAAAATAAAAAACCTGAAGATAATTGGGATAGTTTAACTTTTTATTACAGATTGCAGACGTTAAAAGAGTTTAAATTTATGAGAATAACATTTATGAGAATAATCTTTATGAGAATAATCGGCTAAAGAAAATAATACAATATCGCATGAACTCGAAGACAAGCACAAAAGGAATAAAAATCGGATTTAAATACAATCTATTCAAACTGTCTTCTATGTTTTTTTAAAAGGATTAATGTGACCAAGCAGAATATAAATCATTAATTAATAATAAGCTGGCTGTAAAGTCTGTTACAGTGGATAAATCAACAGCTGGCTGTAAAGTCTGTAAAGTCTGTTACATTGAATAAATCGACCAATTCCCTCAAATTCTATCACTGATGATTATGCTTGAAGTGTCCAGGTGAAATGTAGATTAAAAGGTCAAAAAAGTAGTGGTACTTTTCTATAATTCAGGATAAGATAGATTCTGATGAAAGGTGTGATCAATTTAGTTGATCTTATTTCCCAGAAATTATAATACAAAAGATATTTGTGATAATTTTTAAGAAATATTTTTTTATCTATTAAAAAAGGTGACAAATACTAGAGATGAACGGAATATTCGCATGGTTTTCAATATTCGTCTGTTATTCCAGTATTAGAATTCACATTCGCATCTGGATCTAGTACCTCACTACTAATGATCTAGACGCTAAAACAATAGATAACAAAGTAATTATTGATTTTATGTTTCTTTACCTTACAATGGGCTATGTATACGTTAGGGGTAAAACTGGCGTATTTTACCAAATAAAAAATCCTTTGGCAATCTATCATTATGTTACAAAAAGATTCAAGCTTATTTTAAATTACGTAGTTACCAAAAAGAATCAGACAGCTCATTGGCTTACCAAGAATTTAACAACTCACTAACTACTATTAACCTAACACCTCTTTAAAAACGATGATTTATATAATACACCTATTGAAATTTTAAGGCCTATTACCTCATATTTAGCATCTTAAAAAGAAAACGATAAATTATCACCTTAAATTATTAATAAAGACAATATTTCCTAACAATCTATTACAAAAAGTTAATAAAATATAAAATAAAAATAAAAATATACAAGCCCTTGGCTGTGCTCCTAACGGAGCAAGACTTGTCCCTGAGCACGTGCTACGCACGCGGCACAAAAGGGCTCGCTTCGCTCGCCCGAGGTAAACCAAGCCGAAAAATTAAATGTTTGAAATGAAATTGTAGTTGAAAAATTTTATTTAGTTTTTCGCGCTGTTTATTTTTAATAGGATATAGATAAAAAAGCAAAAGTGAGTAAATAAAATAGTAATTTATTATAACAAAAACTTATTTTCATTAAGAATATTATAGGAAATTTCAAAAATGTGGCCGGACTCGTATAATTTGAGCAAATAAGGTATAGATTTAGTAGTATTTCAAAAATATAGTTGCATCCACCGAATCATTCAACAAATCGATTAACGAATTTGATAGACGTGATTTTTTGCAGTGATTTAAATTAATTTTATATATATATATATTTTTTTAAGGTAATAGAAAGAAAAGAATAAAGTAATTTGAATATCCAAGTATTTGACCATTACCAGATTGAAGTAGTGTTGTTTCTTGACGCAGATGATTCTGAGCTATTATTTAATTATTTTGTGCTTCATTGTCTCCTTTTCTCTCTTCTCTCTCTCCTTCCCTCTCTCTTCTCTTCTTTTCTTTACTCTTCTTCCTGCGTCTTCTCCTTCTCTCTCTCTCCTCTGCCTCTATAATTTTTCCTAGATCTTTCTCTTTCATCTTTCTCTTTCTTCTTTCTGCTTTCTCTTTCTCACTCTCTACCTCTCTCTCTCTCTTTCGCTTTCTCTTTCTCTTTTCTCTCTTCTCTCTCTCTATCTACCTCCAGCCCACTCTGAGGCTCTCTCTCTCATCTCTCTCAGTCTACATCTCTCTCATCATTCCTCGTACTCTACTATTCTCTCTCTTATCTCTTTCTAGTAGTCGAACTGTTACATATACTTTGGCCTCGACTCTTTTCTTTCTCATTCTTTCTCATTTCTCTTTTCTCTTTCTCATATCTAGATAGTGTCATTCTCTCTCTCTCTCTCTGATGCGCCATATGAAATGATCCACTCTACTTCTCCTCTGTCTCTTCTCTCCTCTCTCTCTCTCTCTCTTCTCTCTCTCTCTCTCACTTCTCCTTTACTCTAGCTCTCTACTAACTCTATATAAAGTCTTTTACAGATGTGTGGCTTAATATCTTTAACGTGTATATAATAATATCATGACTTATGATCTTAACCACACAGATAATATTATATTGATTAAGTATATTAGATTTACCATTCATTCTACATTTCTTTTCGCAGACACAATAGCATATGAACAACCTCCCCCCCCCCCCTAAAATACACAACAAATATATATATTATAGTATTATATATTATAATACTATATACATAAATATATTATCATATATTTTATTTTGCTATATATATATAATTCATTGCTTAACTATATATATATATATACATATATAATTATATAATTATAGTATATATATATATTTAGATAAGTAATCTCATATGATAACTATTAGTGACTTATAATGGAGACAGGAAGGATTTCTCGTGAATATTATTCAATATATTAAATTCTAAGTTATTAAAATTAACAGTATATATTAATATGTATATATATATTAATTTATATATATAATGTAACAATACCTACCTTTATATATATCTAAATTGTGAATATTTCTTTTAGATACCATATAATATAAATATATATCATATATTAATATAATAAAATATATATATATATATATATATATATATCCTCTGTTGGGCAGAGATCGGAGGTCTATCAAATTTCTTCAGAATTGAGGCAAATTCCCAAATTAGGGACATGCCCCGATACATGGCGTTTGAAAGTGTGCAAGTTAAAGGCAGTTGGGAAAATGGATAAAAGAATTGTGTTCCAGACTCTGTCTGTGTAGTACATGAATGATTTAGCAGAGTAGTTAATCTTGGAGTTAGGGAGTTGAATAGAAAAAGGAAAAGACTGGTAGAAAGGCATTCGAAAGAGCCTTTTTCAATAAAGGATACGCGACTGAAGAGTTCAGAAGAACGGTGTCCATTGTAATTGCAATAGAATAAATAGAGCGACTCAAAAATTTGACGGGTAAAGAGAGGCTGGAAGTAGCTAGTAAGAGCAGAAGAGTTGTTAACACGAAAAGCTATAGACTTCACTTTTCCAAGGAGAGTTGTAACAGAGGAACCACTACAGATATGTGAGTCACACTCCACATAGGGGAGAATGATACCCCTATAAAGAGCATCAACTGGGGTGGCGTAAATAAACTCTGAAGTAGCCTTAAAACACCCAACTTCTTAGAATCTTGTCCAGAAAGAGAGGTAATGTGATCCTTTCAATTAGGATCACGAGAAAAAGAAACACCAAGGACATTAACTACAGACGAAGGTTTGAGTTGAATGCTTACGAAGAAGGTGTTGTTGTTGTGTGGGAGATTATGTCTAGTGGAAAGATGATGAAATTGAACTTTGGCAACTGAAAAAAACCTTGTTCTTAATGTCCCAATTAGAAATTCGAAAAAGGCCAAAGGTTAGTTGTTTCAAGGCTGCCCTTCTAGGGCAAGTTAATTGCTATTGTGAGGGAAATCTTTCAGAATGAAAGGGGTATTGAAGGGAGGGGTCGTCAACATAGGAACATAGCAGTGGATAGATGGAGAAGTAATAGAGGGAAAGTCTTTAATAAAAAGTAAAAATAAAGAGTTGGGGATAGAACAGAACCCTGAGGAACACCACTAATTATAGATTTAAAGGAGGAACGGTGGTCATCTACAACAGCTGCTATAGAACGACCGGAAAGAAAATCAGAGAGAAAGATGGGTACCGAAAGAGTGAAGCTTAGAAATCAAATATTTGTGTTAGACTCTGTCGAAGGCTTTCGATATGTCTAGCGTCAGGGCGAAATATTCGCTGAAAAAATGTCAAGGGGTAGAAGACCAAGAATCAGAGCAAGAAAACAAAGAATATCACCACTAGAACACTCCTTACAAAATCCATATTGGCGATAAGAGATAAGGTTAGAAGAATTCCAAATCTTCCCGATAAGGATAGATTCAAAAACCTTAGAAAGAACAGAGACTAAAGCGATAGGACGATAGTTTGAGGGTTGAGAGGGGTGAGAGGGATGAGAGGGATGAGGGGTGAGAGGGAGCCCATTTTTAGGACACAGTTTTATTGAGCTCACGTTGCCAGCAGGTAGGTAAGGTCGAAGAAAATAGAAGAAAAAAAAACGAAATAGTTTACCAAGGGATGGAGTAAGATCGGAAGCATCAGTTTTTAGAACCATTGGAGGAATATCATCAGGACCGTACGACTCCCTCGTGCTAAACTCAGAGAGAGAGAGAGAGAGAGAGAGAGAAGAGAGAGACTTAGAGAGAGACGAGAAGAGAGATGATCTGAGAATAGTAGAGGAGAGAAGAGACGCTGATAATATATGTTGTGCCATTAAAAGTTAACTTTACGGATGTAATATTAGATGCTATAAAAAGCACATTCTCTATATGGGTTCTAAAAAGTTCCAAAAACCCTTTTTACATTCGCAAATAACTAAGGGAGATGGAGAAAGAGAAATACCTTCGGAGTCATCCAGAGTGAAATAAGAGGCAAAAGTTTGATCGAAGTGTAGATGCTGCACGATTCCGGGTCGAAATATAAGTTTGTGAGTTTCTTTTCATTGAAGACGATGGTTATTCATAAAGGCAACGTCCCTGTGACGAATAACACGAGAACAAGCAGAGTTAAACCAAGGTTTGTTAGGTTTATTTGAAAGGAATGAATACGTAATTTACGCCTCCATGCCAGAGAAAATCACCTCGGTAGTGCAATCAGAACACTCCAAGATATCTCAGGGACAACCCTCCCATGAACGCAGTAGTTATTTCATTAAAAGTCAAAGAAGTACGACAGTAAATACCACCAGCTATCAGCACCGAAGTGCCAAAAACGCTTCCACGCCGTTGACGGAGGGTTTTCCTGCAGAAGACTTGAAAAAAATAGAAGAGGATATGGAAATAAGTAGGTGATTGGAGGAACCCAGAGGAGGAAAGAGTTTAACAAAATAAGGAGGAGGATTAGAGGTTTGGAAAAGGTTTAGAATGTTGGGTTCAACTCCACCAAATTTTCGAGGTCATTCTGGATAGAAAATTGGTAGTCAAGCTCATCAACTGGATTTTGAGATTTAGAGGAAGTGGTGAACGTTGATATCAATAAGAATTAGGATTTCAATGAAAGGTGAAGAAGAGAGAATGTTTTAATTTGGGGTTTCAGTAGTGGAAGAATTTAGGATAGTCAGTAGAGTTAAGAGACAGTTGATAGATACCAATGAGTTTAGTATTAGATTGACAGAATAACTGGAGCTATAAGGTAGAAAATTCTAAAGATTCTAAACTAGAGACACGAGAAAAAAACAACATCTTTGCTCAGAAAAAAGAAGAACAGCCACATTTGGATGATAATTGAGGGTAAAGACATTAAGGTAGAGCTTTCTGACAGAATGTTCAAACAATTGAGTTTCTGTTAAGATTAAGAGCTGACGTTTAGAGGACGAAAGTAGTATGCATAGTTCGCTGTACTCGATACAGCCAGTCACACTCTCGACGATAATAATAATAGAAGCGGATGATAAAAAGTACTACGCATATTAAGGTGATGGGTAGCAGAGTCTTCGAACTCTCGCGTTGATACTCCACTGTGGCACTGAGACCGTAATCAAGCCAAGAAAATCAGGCGGTCGCGTGCCTCTTCATATATTCACCAGTGGCGCGCACCAACACCCACCGGTCAGCCCGAATAGGAGTGCATATCTCTATCGCAAACGCGCTTATACTGATACGTCCAGGATGTATTGAGCAGCAGTATTATTTGAGAGTGAGTATGGGCGAGAGGGAATAAACTTATTTAACGACGTCCTATATCGATTGCTTCAAATAATAGTTATCTTGATCTATCTCCTCCCTTTGTGTCAAAATATTATAATATATTTGTTTATGTTTTATAAGAAGTGCTGTATTATATCGTTTTAACTGAATAGATATATTCGCCTGTATATGAAGCGCGAGACACGGTTCTATAGAATCGCAGCGTGAAGGAAGAAATAGAACGATACCATAGAAAAGACGCCCGACAAGAGAGTTGAAGGAACCATGGGGGCCCTGGTGAGTTCGTGCCTTGGCGAGTCCAACGTGGCGTGAGCACATCACGTGCACGGCGACCGCTCAGATAAAGCTGCTTATTTCATTATTTTTACCACCAAGTTCAGTGTATGACGCTTGAACAAAGAAAAAACGGAAGCTTATGAAATAGAAACGGATTGGACGAAAGGAGAGAGTCGAAATTATTACAAATCTCTTCGCTCGTTCGATTGCTGCTGGCGACGCTCTCTACCGTCCAATACACAACAGTACACAAAAGAATCTTTATAAGACAACATTCTACGACACCGAACGAGCTATACAAAACTGATGAAAACGGACGAGGTACCTACTAATAAATATCTTTTATATATTTTAAATCATCAAAGCGAGGTAGTATAATATTAATTTCATCTGTGAGGTTACCATTATTCATCTAATAAAATTATCTATTGAAAAAATTTATAGTTAGCAAGGCGAGTAGGTATATAAATAATACCTAACCACTAAATTAGTTTAATACAAATTGTATTTATTATATTTAATTTTTTCCAAATATATATATAAAATAATTACTAAAATATCAATTAGTTAAATAAATCAAGTAATATTCCGGAAACAGGGTAGTATTATGTGATAAAAAGAAAAAGTGTTCTAATAATAATATGCTCGAAATAATACGAAGGGACAGAAAATGGAACGACTGATTTTTACACCAGCCAGAATATAAATTAATGAAATCAGAAATAAAAGTCAATAAATGTCATTAATATGGTATAATGGGTATTTAATATTTAATTTCAATATAATTTAAAATTCGTCATTTTTAAAATAAATATATATAAAAATTCTTATAATTTATTTCAAATAATATTATACTAATAAGATATACAATAAAAAAATTAATCGATAAACATTTACTCATACACAGTTTTATAATAAGTTTCGTGCTCGATTCTCTATAGATGCGGTGACTCACTGTGACTACTTCAGTTGTAAATTTCGCACTACCATATGTAGTGCAGATAACCTTCATTTTGATCGAGGTGAAATCTTGGTGTAAATAAATCGATTTATTCTACAAGCCCACTCCTCGACATTTCTTCGATGATGCTTAATAACCCGATAATATTCTCTTCTGAGGGTTCTCGCCGTCGGGATATTAAATTCTTTCTGGTACTACGTCTCATGACGCCCACTACACATCACTACTTACTCAGCTCATCAGTTATAGGTACACGTACTCGTGAGATATTACTGCATCTAAGCTAAATATGAGTTATCAAAGGTTCTTAACTCACAAAACAAGTGCGCCATGTTTTATATATTATTTTATAATTGTCTAGTCGTGTTAGCACGAGTACGACCGCGCGTGAGTACGAGGTTTCCGAAATGCATCACCGGAGATAAAATCCTGCCGTCACCACCTCTCTCTCACGGCTCGAGTACGTGATTAGGACCACAATGTGTATTTGCTTCTGTGAATCACTTCTTCACTATAAGCTGGCTTCTCTGCTCTGCGCTCTCGTCTCGAAGAGAGGTCTCGTATTCACGCATGCGTGCACGTATAAACTAGACCTCACTGGATTCGAAATTAGCTTTCGCGCCGAGAATCATTGTTACACGAAGAGAATAAAGGAAGGTCAGAGATGTAGTGATTCGCAGCATGACTAGTAGTAGACTAAGGTAGCTAAATGATGCGAGCGCACTCGCACTGCTAGCGAGCTAGTATAGAGATATGTATGAGGGAAGATTGTAGCACAAGTAACTATTGGGCACTTCTATGGAGAACATGTTTCGACCGAAGCAGCGAGAGGGATCTTATGAGAAGAGACGGATAAGTAGAAAGGGATCAGGTTGTCGAAGGCTCGCGTAACGTTGGAGCGTCTTTACGGAACGAATGGAGATGCGCTTTCGAGCGTGATAGTAATAAGAGGCGATGCACACGAACTATCTGTAGCATTTTGAGTTGCACGAGGAGAGAAAAGAAGAGAGATTACTACTCGCGAGAGAAGTTTGAGAGAGCGAAATAGGATTATTTTATGGCGCTTATCTTATATATTCCTGCTCTCCTTGAGCGGCGTCGAACTACAGTCGATTAACTCAAAAGTCTTTAGGAGAATAAATATCAACCAACCTTCAGCTTTACACTGAGTTAATTTTTATTCTCTTATGGGTGTTGCTCGGTGCAAAACTGTGTGTGAAATAATCAGGCATGCACCTCGTTTTAACATATCGAAGTACTAACACTATAAGTGTATACGCCGAGTGTATGTATTAGGATTCGATGGTGGATAAGAACTTCATATACCTCTTTTTTTCTCTACGTATGCACCTTTTAGTTTTTTTATGATTGTAATTTTTTAGGTATATATTATTTAGGTACTAGATAGATATTCACAGTCCTTCTGTTATATAAGAGTAAATGTGATTTACTATATATATATATATAGACTTTGAGTTCCTTTCTGAGAGTTAGCTTCGCAGCGTCACGACTGTTAAAACTAATACTTCGGGGGACGGGCCAGTATCCTTACCGATACTGATAAATGGATTATTTCGCATTAAAAACATAGGTCGATCTCTCAAATTTTACGGATCTGCGGTATAAGTCAGGTGAGAAACAAAGGTAACCGAACCTAGTCGATGCATACAACTCTAGTGCGAAATATCAAATATGTTGAGGAACTTTTGCTATATACTCAGTTAGCTCACTATATAGTGCCATTGCCTCTCAGTGATTAATATAACTCGTTACGGCTTGATGTCGAGCTATATATATAATATAGGTAATAGTTATGCTGGGCTGATAGGAAGATGACGTTGTTAGATTATTCAGGTTATCCATCTAATGGGAATACTCTTACGAAATTTATTTAGCTGTTAGATGTTTCGACTATATCTACGCCACAACGTATGTCTTAAAAGCTCTTCCAATAATAATATTCTCTAAATATATCTACATTCTAGTAATTCCTAAAGATATAGCTACAAATCTTCATATATCTTCCGTCTTCTATTATCGTGGGTCGAGTGAAATTGACGGGTATGTTATATAATACTACCACCAATTGTATGTTGGCAGATAATAGTCTCATGTAGGATAAAAATAAGGTATAAGGCTCAAGTGATGATCGGTTCGGCGATGTTATTAGTCATACTACATACGAGTATATGCTTTTACCATTACGACGAGTCTTTTATAGATCGAGCCGGTTATCTACCTTATCTCTTTAATTTGATAAACGGCCTTTTAATATTGGAAGGTGGGGTGACCTAGACTTCGATGCCTTCTCCGACGACGTCCGGGAATGTAGGAGTTGTTATAATCGTAGGATCAGCTAATAATACGGCTTTCATCTAGACGTATAGATTTCCATAGTGTAGTGGCATACTACTTTCACATAGCTGCTATGAGATATAAGGATAGTGACAAGTCATGTCTTTCAATACAATGATCTCGGTGAGTATTTTAATAATTATACTGTAATTTATATACTACCCTGAGTACCTATTCACTCGATGTTCTTAAAAACTAGTTATTGAGATTGGTATATGTATAGCGGAGCACTCCTCTCTAGGTATATGGATTCCTCGTATGTTTCCCCCGTATGAGACAAGTTTGGCTAAAATAGTTATTAATTATCGTGTAAACCTGCAATGATTGAACTATTCGTTATTTGACTCAACTTTCCATGAGTGAATGGAATCTATATTTTGAAGATTTTCTTTCTCGTTGTATAGGTCGTTGTATTTAAAATTAAAGGTATTCAAAATAAATAAGCTGATTGTAAGCACCAGAATCGCATTGTCCTCATTCAATTATCTGTAGCCCTTAAATGAGATAATGAAGGTAGATATTATTAGCTTCTGTCTCTTCTTTACTTACTAATCTTCTTTAATATAAAAAAAAAGGCCTTTCATTCAGTATAAATCACTACTATTTTCAAAACAATCTATATGTACAATTATTATTCAGATCTGTGTCCGTACTTATCTAATATATCGGAATGTGAAATAGGGCATTATAAAGGACTATTTAATAGTATGAAATAGCAACCAAAGTTTTAATAAAATAATTTTTATATATATTATGTCCCTCAGTAAATTAATAAACTATTCGAATATAAATAATATGTTATCATTATACCACTATCTACATTACTACGTAGTATAATACTCAGGCAATTTATAATTATATATACGTCATCATGTCCCATACTATGTTTATTATTTAATTTACTTCTATGAGTCAGATCATTTATATATTGTATAATAAAATATATATAAATGTGATATTTATATATATTAAAAAAATATAAAGGTATAGAAAAATTTATATATAGAATAAGATAAGTCTAAAATATAGATTATATATATAAGATACGAGTAATTTACCCTCTAAATATTCCTCATGCTATGTTACATAAAATATGTATACAAACGTATATATATTATATATATATATATAGGTTATATAATATTGGACTTGAATTTCGAGCAGATATAATATAAATTACGTACTCGTAGGGTATATTGAAGACGAGTTACTTACCTCAATAGTAAATACTATAGGTAAAAAGGTGGATAAAATATGTGGCCTAATTCTAGGGGGATTAGGCGAACGTGATAAGCAGTATGTTTTTTATGAACCTAAACTTGAATATAGAGTTTTAATTGTTATAATTATGTGTATGTAAACTTTTTCAATATGAAATTTATGGTCTTGAGCAATAAAACATGTAATGTCTTGTTTAATGTTTTTATTTATACGTTTGTGGTAAGCTATAAAACCGTTAAAAGCAAGTGTAAAATCTATAGAACTACTTATATTGCTTGAAGAAGATGGAATATTTCCTGAAAGTTCTTTTTACTTTTATTTTGTTCTATTGATAAATTAAAGAAAGCACTGACAAATAATAATAGATGAATATTTCGAGTTTTTAATAGAACTTTGCAAAAGTAAAACTATTTGCAGGTAATTTGAATAAAGTGATCAATGCTTTGGGAATTAGTGAAGTTGTAATGGGCATTGATAAATTAAAAAATTCATGGAACTACTATAAATAAATGTAGATTGACTGAAAGATTAACGTGCACTGAG
>JABUQX010062784.1:45000-46821 GCA_015478945.1 Trachelipus rathkii | reverse complement strand
ATTTAAGAACATTTGATTTAAACATTAGAGAAGTGTGTAACTAACCCAGCTTTTCACACCCCTCTCTTTGACATTTTTTTTTTACATCATATGATAAATGGAATTGCTGCCAGATAAAGGATTTAGAAGTACTGGAACAGAAAGGACATCCGCCTCCTAAAATGTCGCCTCTTCCAGACTTTAAAACAATGATTGATTAAAGCAAAGGAGAGGAAAACATTGGGTTCGAAATTCGACGATTGGATGGTAAAATATTACTTGTCAACTAATTTTAACAAGGTTGAACCTCTTCAGCAATGTGCACCATGGTCGAAGACCGAAAATCAATGTGTATTTGTGAAACAACCGAGTCTTATAAAGGCTTATAATTCCTTCATGGGAGGGGTTGACCTTCTTGATCAAACGATTGCTAACTACCTACAACAATTGCATGAAAAAATATGGTTCTTTAATTGTCAACTGCTTTTCAGTTCTCAGAGTAGCAGCTTGGAAAATTCATAAACGTTCAGGAGGTAAGTTAGATCAACTCAGCTTTTTTAGAGCTGTTGTGCTCCAAATACTAATAAATCCACGTCGTGCTGTTGCAAGGCCAGAACCACGAGGAGAAATTGACAGAGTTTAAGGAAATTCACATCATTTTGAGACTTCTGGAAGTCCAGGAATCTGTGTTATATGCACAAAAAAAAAGCAAGAATACAATGTACAAGATGCAATGTCAGGCTTCATAATTATTGCTCTGTTCATTTTTTCTCTCTCTAATTTATATTATATATATATATATATATATATATATAATATATATATATATATATATATATATATATATATTTAGATTATAATATATATATATATATATATATATTTAATCTATATATATATAGTATATATATATATATATATATATATATTTATATATATATATATATTATATATATAATATATATAATCACTCATATAAAATTTTCGAGTGATGGCACAAAATTATTTTCAGGTACCAGAAATGTAAGGATAAAATAAGAGAATTTGTTTTTTAATAGTTTATTAGATAAAAATATTTACATTATAAATAGCTTATATTTACAGGATGATGACATTTTCTGTTGGGCGTAAATTTCATGTCAAACTTAACCTTTGGGGTTATATGGGTTTATGCGACATTTAAAAACGCTATCATGCAGACATTGCGCAATTGTTAAAATGAAAGGTGAAGCTAAAGGTAATCAGAGAATAAACCTTTAATTTCAAAAAACTGAGACTAAAATGGAAACTTTTTCAGTTGCCATAAGCATAAACTTGTTCTGTCTATGTTTAGTGAAAAATTCAAATACAATTAATTATAATGGGTTTTCTTTGCATGACCAGCGAATTAAAAAAAGCCACGGGTGGAGACATTGCTTAGAAGAACTAGGAAGTCCCCTTTAGACTGGGGAAAAATATTTTTGGTAAAAATAGTTCTAGAAGAAAAAATAACTTAAAAAAAATAAGCATTAAATATTAAAATTCACAATTGTTTCATTTCAAAATGTGATACTTACACTGGGGCAAAGCTAAAATTATTTTAATAATATTATATATGTGGACTAAGATAAAAACAATATTTCTAAAACGTTAGCAGTAAAAGAAACCAAATCTCAACATTTCAGCGAATATATCAAGAATTTGTTACTGACATCTTAAAAATAGAATTCGAAATAAACAAGAGACAAGTAATTAGCTTAGTTACGGATTACATGATCAAACATGATCAGTACGATGGAAAAATTAAATAAGGACAATGAGGGTGAGGAATAGGAAGCTGGTAATGTTGACACGATTTTATTG
>JABUQX010062784.1:40000-42500 GCA_015478945.1 Trachelipus rathkii | reverse complement strand
CATTACTTCCCGCGGCTAAACCACGAGTGAGAAAAGTATGTTATATAATTATACAAGATATAAAAATTAACCTTCATTCAAATGTATACATATTTGTGGGGCATTAACAATGCCCACAAACATATAAGCATTTCAATGAGGTAAAAAAATAACTAAAATACATAAAGTTAATAAAGTACTTTCAAATGCAACCATATATAATTATGTCCAAAGACATAATTAGACATTTCAAACATTTGAAGGCAAAAAATAGTATACTGAAATGTAATAATATTCAAATTACAAGCATAACTGGTTACATCCGAAGATCTAAACTACATACAAATATTTGAATACATAAAAATACAATAATGTTATATATACAGAAGGACTGAGCGACTGAAGGACTGATTCGTGAAGAACAAGGTGCGTTTAGGAGTGGTAGAGGATGTGTGGATTCAAATCTTAACATTGAAACAAAATGATTGAGAAAATGATGAGGGAGAAGAAGAATTAAATTGTTATTTAGGTTTTATTGGATTTGCAACAGGCGTATGATAGAGTTTTAATAGGGAAAGCTCTTATGGCAGGTGTTAGTGATATATTGGTGTGGTGGTAGGCTTCTGAATGGAATCAAAAGTATGTATGACGATTAGTGAAGCGTGTGTAAGAAAGAATGTAATGGTGTCTAATGGTGATTGGTTTAGGATTTAATAGCGGAGTGAGACCAGGATGTGTTATGTCTCCTTGGAGTTATTCAATTTGTATATGGATGGGTTATGGAAAGAATTCGAGGTGCGGGATGGCAGGGAAATGGTGTTAGAATGATGGGGAGAGGAAGAGAGTGGGTGGAGGGTGCCCTTACCTATTATATGCGGATATGATTTGGTTTTGTCTACTGTGGCGAATTCTTGGAGAGGAGTTTGAAGAGGATTGGTAGAGAGAGAGATTTAGGCAGGGTATGTAAAAGGAGGGGTTTGAAAGTAAACGTAAGATAAGAGTAAGGTTATGGTTGTGAGTGAGGACAGTCCTCAGGTGTGAAGTTATGTTAGATGGTGAGCAGCTGAACAAGTGTCTGAGTTTAAATATTTAGGGTATGTGTTGATGAGAAGGGAACGGATGGATGCAGAGTGAGTAGGAAAGTTGTGGATGGCAGGAAGGTGGCCTTGCTGCAATTAAATCGTTGGTGAATGTAAAGGGACTAAGTCTGAGTGAACTAGGGTCTTAATGAGGGTATGTTGTTACCTGTTTATTGTATAGTAGTGAGACTATGGTCTGCGAATAAGAAGTATAGATCTAAAGTTCAAGTGTTCAGATGGACAATCTTATGGGGCGTGTTAGGTGTGAGTGAAAAGAATTAATAAAGTGAAGAATGAACGTATTAGGAGAGTTGATGGTGGCGTGAAGAACGGGTAAATGAGAGGATAAAGGAAAGTTATGTTGGCATGGTTTGGTCATGTGGAAAGGATGAATGGTAGTCGTTTGGTTAAGCGGTGGTTATAGTGGCGAGTGTGTTGGGAACCGACAGGCTGGAGACGAAGAGAAAGTGGATTTGAGTCGGGTGAACAAATGTCTGAAGGAGAGGAAATGATGGAGTTTGGCAGAGGCGAGAATAAAAGGTGCATTATTAGGAGTGAATGGCGGGTTTTGTATGGGGGCATGGTTGTGGCCCACCGGGCCAGGGGATGAACCCTACATTGACGATTTACCATAATGAGGGTCCGTCGCGGGTTCCATGAAGCTCTAGGGTGGATTGTCTGTCTGTTGACGAGTTCTCACTAATTTAATTGGTACGGAGGGGCAGTAAGAGCTAGGCTTTCCTTTTCGACTTTTGTCATATTTCTTCTACTGCTTTTCTTTTCCGATGCATGACACGCACCTTACCCCCAGTCTTGGGGCAAAGAGGAAGATAAAGAAAGAAAGAAAGAAAGATACAGAAAATAAAAGGTGCATTTAAACACAAGCATATTTGGTTAAATCCGTTAGATATAAAACAAACATACAAACCTTTAAATGCATAAAAGCTACAAAATGTTTAATACATAATTTCTGATATATGAAACAATTGAATTATTCACAAGAGCACGAGGCCCGAATGATCGAACCGTTGCATCCAAGGAAAGGTCCAGTATAAGGCGTCTCTAATGTATCCATGATTTGATCAATGCGCAGGAAAATAGTTTTTTCAAAGCTGTAGTACGAGAGAAACATTGCTTGACATATGTAGAGACGAAGTTGCTTGAAATTTAGGTCCTTTATTTGAAAATTTCTTTATACATAAAAAAGGGAGCGGTCACAGAAACCATTTAGAATTCGAAAAGGAATCAAAGTTAGTAGTGGAATCCAAAAAAATGAATTTCTGCCCATATCCAAACTTTAAAATGATGAAAGAAATTCATACGTAAATGGAAGTTACATATGTAGAGGCGAAGTTGCTTGAAATTTAGGTCCTTTATTAGATAAATTTTTTCATACATAAAAGGGAGCGGTCACAGAACCATTTAGAATTCGAAAAGGAATC
>JABUQX010062784.1:0-20000 GCA_015478945.1 Trachelipus rathkii | reverse complement strand
AAGAGAACATTGGTAAAAAGAGATGTAACGTCAAAAACTCTCCGTAAAACCCGTATTAATACCCGTAAGATGCTTTCAAAATTCAAAAGAATTCTTTCGCGTACGTTTGTTAGTTGTTAAAAATGTCTGCTTAGGAACTAAAAATTTAGCCAACTTACAATTAGCAGCATTATGTACTTCCAAAATTGGTTTCAGAATAGTATTATCTTTATGAATCTTTGGGAGACCATAAAGAGAATATAAAGAAGAACCTGTGGAATATAAATAATAAGTTATCTGATGTATAATCTGAGAATCTGAAAGTTGTTTCAAAAATCTATTAATTTTATCTTCTAATCTAAATATAATTTTATTATAACACCCCACCCTTATCTTTATCTGGTTTACAAATTATTAAACATTTCTTTTGACCAAAGATTTTGCAATTTCTAAGTCATTTTTCTTTAAAAAGGGAGCCCAATTCTTGTTCGTTTTAATATCAATAAATAAATTGAACTAAACCGTGAATCCTTTATCTTGATTCTTCAAATTTATGAGTCACCTGAGTAAAAGTTTTAAGTTTATTCATTAAATCTTCTAAAGATAAAAAAAAATATATGCTAAATGAAAGCTTACAACAAGGGAGGTTAAAATTAAGTCCAAGGGACAGTAAAGATTTTTCAGTTTGATAGACCATAATATGAAAAATTAGACATTATTGACACAATGCCCTACACAAACCGAGTAATCAATGGAAACAAAAATTCTATTTTTCTCATGTCTCAAAATAAAGGGGAAGGCTTTGGAAGAGAGATCCATGAAGAACTTGAATTGGACCTTAGATCATCCATTAGTCAAACATGTAAGAAACAGAAAATAATGCTTTATTAGATATTTTAAATAGATTATTAATTAAAAATCGAGCCATCTAATTTAAAATTTAGACATTATTAGCAATATGAAAAAAATATTCATTGTAGTTGAATATTGCAAAAAAATTTATGAAATTGTTTTAAGCTTTTTTTCTTATTTTGTATCCATATATAGTTAGAATTTCACATTTTAAATCTTTCGTACTCGCACCTGATTGGGCTACAGTAGGCTGAAGTTTGATTGGCTCGTCTTCTCTTATCTTTTTTCCTTTAAACCTCACTTTATAAAAAGTTTTGCTCTTAAGATGTTGCAATTTAATAAAATACACATCTTATTAACTTATACCTTAATTATAACTATAAATAAAATTGTGGATTCTATTTAGTAATGGTAATATCGAACATATTAATATTTAAATATTTATTTTCACATAAATTAAGATAAAGAATAATGAAACTAAAAAGAAAACTTTTTTTTATTTTACTTTATTGTTTAAATAAATAACTAATTTTACATAGCCACAAAGTAGGAAAGATAAACTTGCAAATGGTTTTGCGTATTTAATAATAATAATAAAAATAATATAATATAATAAATAATAATAATAATAATATAATAATATAATAATAAACTATTAATAATAATAATAATAATAATAATAATAATAATAATAATAATAATAATAATAATAATAATAATAATAATAATAATAATAATAATAATAATAATAATAATAATAATAATAATAATAATAATAATAATATTTTTTAATAATTGTTCCTAATTTTACAAATTAGAAAACAAAAAAATTCATGTTATCAGAACTTTTCGTTTTGATTAAATGAAATTTGATATTAATTCTTGTATTTCTTTTTCGTCATCCGGATATTCTGAGCGAAGCTCTTCGTTTGGAACATAAAATAGGCCATTGAAAGATTTTAAATATTTCTCAACTCTATAATAATTAACGAATAGATTCTATCTTTATACTTAAGATGCAATTTTGTGATTCCTAAAAGACTGAACCATCTGAGAATAAGACATAATAATATGGCTGGTCGTCTTCCATTTTGGTGAGGAAAGATATTTTTACGTTAGGCTTCGCAGTGAAGAATTTGTTTCTAAATTAAAAAAAAATCATTAATATCCAATGATAATTACTTAAACTCCTTGAATTCTATTCTTTATGAAACTGAACCAATTTTTATTTATGCATAAATCGTAGGAATATCTCATCTAAATTATTATGAAATCATTGTTTCAAAAAATATTTTTTCACAACAAAATCTTCACATGACAAAATTTATCGCTTAAAATGTTAATCATTTTATTTACGTAGTCACTTTTATTAAGTAAAATAACACCCATATCTTTATATGGTTTTCAAATTACTAAATATTTTTTTTGACCAAAGATTGTGCAATTTCTAAGCCATTTTTCTTTAAAAAGGGAAACAATTCTTGTTCGTTTTAATATCAATAAATAAATTGAACTAAACCGTGAATCCTTTATCTTGATTCTTCAAATTTATGAGTCACCTGAGTAAAAGTTTTAAGTTTATTCATTAAATCTTCTAAAGATAAAAAAAATATATGCTAAATGAAAGCTTACAACAAGGGAGGTTAAAATTAAGTCCAAGGGACAGTAAAGATTTTTCAGTTTGATAGACCATAATATGAAAAATTAGACATTATTGACACAATGCCCTACACAAACCGAGTAATCAATGGAAACAAAAATTCTATTTTTCTCATGTCTCAAAATAAAGGGAAAGGCTTTGGAAGAGAGATCCATGAAGAACTTGAATTGGACCTTAGATCATCCATTAGTCAAACATGTAAGAAACAGAAAATAATGCTTTATTAGATATTTTAAATAGATTATTAATTAAAAATCGAGCCATCTAATTTAAAATTTAGACATTATTAGCAATATGAAAAAAATATTCATTGTAGTTGAATATTGCAAAAAAAATTATGAAATTGTTTTAAGCTTTTTTTCTTATTTTGTATCCATATATAGTTAGAATTTCACATTTTAAATCTTTCGTACTCGCACCTGATTGGGTTACAGTAGGCTGAAGTTTGATTGGCTCGTCTTCTCTTATCTTTTTTCCTTTAAACCTCACTTTATAAAAAGTTTTGCTCTTAAGATGTTGCAATTTAATAAAATACAAATCTTATTAACTCATACCTTAATTATAACTATAAATAAAATTGTGGATTCTATTTAGTAATGGTAATATCGAACATATTAATATTTAAATAATTATTTTCACACAAATGAAGATAAAGTAAAATGAAACTAAAAAGAAAACTTTTCTTTATTTTACTTTATTGTTTAAAAAAGTAATTAATTTTACATAGCCACAAAGTAGGAAGATAAACTTGCAAATGGTTTTGCTTATTTAATAATAATAATAATAATAATAATAATAATAATAATAATAATAATAATAATAATAATAATAATAATAATAATAATAATAATAATAATAATAATAATAATAATAATAATAATAATAATAATAATAATAAGTAATAATTAGTTCTTAATTTTACAAATTAGAAAATAAAATTATTTCATGTTATTAGAACTTTTCGTTTTTATTAATTGAAATTTGATATTAATTCTTGTATTACTTTTTCGTCATCCGGATATTCTGAGCGAAGCTCTTCGTTTGGAACATAAAATAGGCCATTAAAAGCATTGAAATATTTCCCAACTCTATAATAATTAACTGGAATAGATTCTATCTTTATACTTAAGCAATTTTGTGATTCATAATAGACTGAACCATCTGAGAATAAGACATAATAATATGGCTGGTCGTCTTCCATTTTGGTGAGGAAAGATATTTTTACGTTATTCTTCGCAGTGAAGAATTTGTGTTTCTAAATTAAAAAAAAAATTCATTAATATCCAATGATAATTACTTAAACTCCTTGAATTCTATTCTTTATGAAACTGAACCAAATTTTATTTATGCATAAATCGTAGGAATATCTCATCTAAATTATTATGAAATCATTATTTCAAAAAAATATTTTTTCACAACAAAATCTCCACATGACAAAATTTATCGCTTAAAATGTTATAGTCACTTTTATTAAGTAAAATAACACCCCTATCTTTATATGGTTTTCAAATTACTAAATATTTCTTTTGTCCAAAGATTTTGCAATTTCTAAGTCATTTTTCTTTAAAAAGTGAAACCAATTCTTGTTTGTTTTAATATCAATAAATAAATTGAACTAAACCGTGAATCCTTTATCTTGATTCTTCAAATTTATGAGTCACCTGAGTAAAAGTTTTAAGTTTATTCATTAAATCTTCTAAAGATCAAAAAAAAATATATCTAAATGAATCATTAACTGCACAAGGGAGATTAAAATTAAGTTCAAGGGACAGTAAAGATTTTTCAAAGTTTGATAGACCATAATATGAAAAATTAGAATTATTGAACAAATATGCCCGGACCATATTAGCGAGGACCTAAATGGAAACAAAATTCTATTTTTCTCCATGTCTCAAAATTAAAGGGGAAGGCTTTGGACACCGACGCCCACGCACCTCCATGAAGGTTTCCATATTCAGTTAAGGGAGTGCGCATCACCTAAGAGATATGCGAGTTTTCCATTAAATAGAGGGTTCTCAACAATAAAGCGAGTTCTACAGAATAAGTAGGATACCAGACAATAAAAATTAGGCTTCTCAAAAAAATAAGTATCCTTTCAAATAATATAGAGATCTATATAGAGATATTATTATAAGGTCGGGAGTTCCACAATATAACTATTTAGAGGGATCTTCATAGGACATTATTTAGAGGCATTACATGATACCAAAAATTCTTAAGGGGTTTCTGAATAATAAAGCAAAAATAGAGTTGTTTAATAATATAATTATTTATTTTAAGTCTTTTTTTTTAACGGTTTACTTCTTAAAGTAGTCCAGAGCCTATAGTTCCTTGTATAAGAGAGAGTGGGTGTCGCACAAATACGAAGTGTTGCATAACGTACATTAGTTGTGGTCACTTACGCAACTCCCGGTTGGCGAGCACTTTTTCTGTGTCGTATATAGCAGTAGGCGAAAACATGTAAGGTGCGATTTTAGCCTTGGCTAATATTCCTAATTTTATATTTTTCGTACAACCACTGATTTAAAGACTTTTGCCCTTAATGTGCTCAGAGCTGTGTATTTCTATTTAAGTATGTCACACTTATATATGATGTTGCTTCTACTATAATAAATGGGATAATCAACGAGCCACTCTCTAATTAGAGGAGAACTTGAGTACTCTATAGAGAGTATATAAAAATTCAGGAGCTATAACACCAAAAGGTCAAGGCCAAAAAAGGTCGCTAGAGATCACTAGGAAAATATGTTAGGTTCAAAGAATCTCTCTCTTTTTCCCGTGTAATTATCGAAACATACTTAATATTTAATAATTATTTTAAACATAAATAAAGATAAAAATAATGATGAAACTAAAAAGAAAATTTTTCTTTATTTTACTTTATTATTTGAAAAAATAATTAATTTCAAATAGTCACAAAGTAGAAAGGTAAACTTGATGGTTATACATATTCAGTATTTAATAATAATAATAATAATAATAATAATAATAATAATAATAATAATAATAATAATAAATAATAATAATAATAATAATAATAATAATAATAATAATAATTGTTTCCTAATTTCAAAATTAGAAAACAAAAATAACTTCATGTTATGAGAACTTTTTTCGTTTTTGATTAATTGAAATTTGATATTAATTCTTGTATTTCTTTTTCGTCATCCGGATATTCTGAGCGAAGCTCTTCGTTTGGAACATAAAATAGGCCATTGAAAGATTTGAAATATTTCCCAACTCTATAATGATCAACTGGAAGAGATTCTATCTTTATACTTAAGCAATTTTGTGATTCATAATAGACTGAACCATCTGAGAATAAGACATAATAATATGGCTGGTCGTCTTCCATTTTGGTGAGGAAAGATATTTTTACGTTATTCTTCGCAGTGAAGA
Source organism: Trachelipus rathkii (assembly GCA_015478945.1). Taxonomy (NCBI): domain Eukaryota; kingdom Metazoa; phylum Arthropoda; class Malacostraca; order Isopoda; family Trachelipodidae; genus Trachelipus; species Trachelipus rathkii. The sequence continues at coordinate 14,110 of JABUQX010062784.1, read as the reverse complement.
ATTTGTGTTTCTAAATTAAAAAAAAAATTCATTAATATCCAATGATAATTACTTAAACTCCTTGAATTCTATTCTTTATGAAACTGAACCAAATTTTATTTATGCATAAATCGTAGGAATATCTCATCTAAATTATTATGAAATCATTATTTCAAAAAATATTTTTTCACAACAAAATCTCCACATGACAAAATTTATCGCTTAAAATGTTATAGTCACTTTTATTAAGTAAAATAACACCCCTATCTTTATATGGTTTTCAAATTACTAAATATTTCTTTTGACCAAAGATTTTGCAATTTCTAAGTCATTTTTCTTTAAAAAGGGAAACAATTCTTGTTCGTTTTAATATCAATAAATAAATTGAACTAAACCGTGAATCCTTTTATCTTGATTCTTCAAATTTATGAGTCACCTGAGTAAAAGTTTTAAGTTTATTCATTAAATCTTCTAAAGATAAAAAAAACATATGCTAAATGAAAGCTTACAACAAGGGAGGTTAAAATTAAGTCCAAGGGACAGTAAAGATTTTTCAGTTTGATAGACCATAATATGAAAAATTAGACATTATTGACACAATGCCCTACACAAACCGAGTAATCAATGGAAACAAAAATTCTATTTTTCTCATGTCTCAAAATAAAGGGGAAGTCTTTGGAAGAGAGATCCATGAAGAACTTGAATTGGACCTTAGATCATCCATTAGTCAAACATGTAAGAAACAGAAAATAATGCTTTATTAGATATTTTAAATAGAGTATTAATTAAAAATCGAGCAATCTAATTTAAAATTTAGACATTATTAGCATTATGAAAAAAATATTCATTATAGTTGAATATTTAGCATTATGAAAAAAATATTCATTATAGTTGAATATTGAACAAAAATTTATGAAATTGTTTTAAGCTTTTTTTCTTATTTTCTATCCATATATAGTTAGAATTTCACACTTTAAATCTTTCGTACTCGCACCTGATTGGCTTACAGTAGGCTGAACTTCGATGGGCTCCTCTTCTCTTATCTTTTTTCCTTTAAACCTCACTTTATAAAAAGTTTTGTCCTTAAGATGTTGCAATTTAATAAAATACACATCTTATTAACTTATAACTTAATTATAACTATAAATAAAATTGTGGATTATATTTAGTAATGGTAATATCGAACATATTAATATTTAAATATTTATTTTCACACAAATGAAGATAAAGAATAATGAAACTAAAAAGAAAACTTTTTTTATTTTACTTTGTTTAAATAAATAATTAATTTTACATAGCCACAAAGTTGAAAGATAAACTTGCCAATGGTTTTGCGTATTTAATAATAATAATAATAATAATAATAATAATAATAATAATAATAATAATAATTAATAAAATTAATAATAAAATTAATAATAAAATTAATAATAAAATTAATAATAAAATTAATAATAAAAATTAATAATAAAATTAATAATAAAATTAATAATAATTTTAATAATAAAATTAATAATAATTAATAATAATAATTAATAATAATAATTAATAATAATAATTAATAATAATAATAATAATAATAAATAATAATAATAAATAATAATAAATAATAATAATAAATAAATAATAATAATAAATAATAATAATAATAATAATAATAAATAAATAATAATAAATAAATAATAATAAATAAATAATAATAAATAAATAATAATAAATAAATAATAATAAATAAATAATAATAAATAAATAATAATAAATAAATAATAATAAATAATAATAATTAATAATAATAATTAATAATAATAATTAATAATAATAATTAATAATAATAATAAATAATAATAATAAATAATAATAATTTTTTAATAATTGTTCCTAATTTTACAAGTTAGAAAACAAAAAAATTCATGTTATCAGAACTTTTCGTTTTGATTAATTGAAATTTGATATTTCTTGTATTTCTTTTTCGTCATCCGGATATTCTGAGCGAAGCTCTTCGTTTGGAACATAAAATAGGTCATTAAAAGATTTGAAATATTTCCCAACTCTGTAATGATTAACTGGAGTAGATTCTATCTTTATACTTAAGCAATTTGGTGATTCATAACAGACTGAACCATCTGAGAATAAGACATAATAATATGGCTGGTCGTCTACTATTTAAATGAGGAAAGATATTTTTACGTTAGGCTTCTCAGAGAAGAATTTGTGTTTCTAAATTAAAAAAAATACATTAGTATCCAATGATAATTACTTAAACTCCTTAAATTCTATTCTTTATGAAACAACCAAATTTTATTTATGAATAAATCGTAGGAATATCTCATCTAAATTATTATGAAATCATTATTTCAAAAAATATTTTTTCCCAACAAAATGCATACACACCTCATCCCATCCAATAATGACGCCGGATTGTTACCACCAATTTCGATGCACTACCATTCCTGTAGCAAATTTCATATTAACTCCTCTCATTCTGTTCTTCGGCATAATTAGTTTAGGTCATATTTGCTGAGTAGTCAGCATGTTTTCTACACTAGCACAAAATGTTAAAATTTTTACCTTCTCTTTGGAGCTCATTTTGAGTAGCTTTTCGTAAATCACAACGATGGCTTCAAGGTGAAGTTCATATTGTAAAGCAAATTTCTAGTGTAATAACTGTTAAATAAAAATACTTATATTATTTTATCTTGAATCTGAAGATTTTTATTGTTTAGCTAATGTAGAAATTCCCTTAACCATATATTCCTATTAAGAAACCGTTTCTATATAATAATAAGTATATAATAATAACTAAATGAATAATAATAATAAATATAATAATAAATAATAATAATCACCTAAAATAGCAAAATAATCGCATAATAATAATAAATAATTAATAATAATAATAATAATAATAATAATAATAATAATAATAATAATAATAATAATAATAATAATAATAATAATAATAATAATATAATATAATAATAATAATAATAATAATAATGAATAATAATGAATAATAATATAATATTAATAATAAATAATTTTAATTATTAATATTATAATAATAATAATAATAAAAATAAATATAGCAATAACAATAACAATAATTAATAATAGTAATAGTAATAATATCAATAATAGTAATAATATCAATAATTATTATTTAATAATAATAATAATAATAATAATAATAATAATAATAATAATAATAATAATAATAATAATAATAATAATAATAATATAAGTAATAATGATAATAATAATAATGATAATAATAATGATAATAATAATAATGATAATAATAATAATGATAATAATAATAATGATAATAATAATAATAATAATAATAATTAATAAAAAATAATAATAAAAAATAATAATAATAATATTTCTATAAACTCAATATCAGCATTTATTTTTATGTATGATTTTGCTGATTTTTCGAGCTTCCTGAAAGTATTTCTTTCTACGAAAGATATATTTTCTTTAATACTATTTTAAAACAAATCAAACTATTGATTTTATTATGGTACCAAGCTTTCGTCCGTATACTCTGACATTTTCAAGGAATAATTTTATTTTTTAGATTTTAACAATTTTGATATTATAAATATCGTATAAACTAATAACAAAAATAAATAAATAAAATTAATAATTTTAAAAGTTAGAAAAGTTAACCTGCATTGACTTTTTTGTTATTCAAAAATGTATAAAAAATTGGTCATTTCTTTATATTTTATATTTATTACAGGTTTATGATTCCTTAAGAGCAATGATCCCCACAGGCGCAATTCATTAAAAAAATTTTCCTTGTTACGATAAAGTTTTCTTTTATTTTGTTATCGTGATTTCTGTGATGTTCCTCGATAAAATATTGAAATACTTTACTCGGCTTATACTCATGTGGCGACATTCTCATGTTGAGGGTATTCGTTGTGTATCTGATATAAGAGGCATTACATTCACTTTCAGAACGTTGAAATCGTTGAACAACGTTACTACTCTCACCATCCGAAAAGCGCTTCACGAGTTGAGAAGCACGAGGTCAGTTTCAATGGCTTATAGTAATGCGATTCTTAATATAAGCTTCTTTCCGTCTTTTGCTTTAATATAAGCTTCTTTTAAAATTAATTTTAATTTGGCCACTTTTTCCTCTTTTTCCTTTTTGAAAAAAAAACCCTTTTAACCCATTTTTTAGCTTTATAATATAATATAATATGAGCCTATCGTTTTCGTTTTCATTGATGGTGTTGGCAAATAAATTATTTAAAGTGTTCTTTATAGTTTTCTTTATAATGTACTGGGGAAGTTATTGTTTATTAGATTCTGTGTTATCTTTTAATTTCTATATAAAAAAAAATCCAATCAGACGATATCTTAAACGCTCGGTGAGCTAAAGTTTTTATGGTTGCAATTTTGTAGCTTAGAGGAGTAAAGGAGTCGAGATTCAAGTATGTTCCTTTATCTTTAGATTTAACGTATACACTTCTGTCAATTTTTCAATTTTCTTTAATTTTAATGTTAACATCTAAGAAATTATTATAGTTATTTTTGGCCTTTCAATAGTATATTTTAAACCAATAAGATCTTCTATTTTTGTATTTAAACTCTTGAACATGTTTTACGTCGATAAATATTACAAAGTGTCGTCTACGTATCGAATATAAAAGATAGAATTGAATGGGTGATTTTCATTAAAAATTGTTTTCTACCGACGACATTTAGAATTTTTCGAAGATTGGTTCTAAAGGTAATCCCATAGATACGCCATTTTTTTTAATATAGGTTTTACCATGGAAGCTAAAAGGTGTTTTCAAATAAAAGAAAACTTTTCCATCATAGCAAGAAAAAATTATTTTTATGAATTGCGCCTATGGGAATTTAAAAATGTAATGAAAATATAATGAAATGTCCATTTTTTTATATAATGAAATGTCCAATTTTTTAAACATTTTTAAATAACAAAAAACTAGAACTATAAGGTATTTATGACAATTGGTTCGCATCCCTACCTTTGATAACTGCTTTGGAAGAAAGAGGAATGCTATGTTTGTCGACAATTAGACCAAATCGACTGAATTTTGAAGGCAGACAGGAAGCTAAAGTCGGAAGGTAGAGGAAACTACGATACTTGTGTCGAACAAAAGACAGACAGCATCGCAGTAAAGGGGTTGGACAATAAAAAGCTCCTGTAAAATGTTGTTTCAAATTTATGCGGGTGAGTGGACCCAGTAGGCTAATCCCGTCGAATGGGACGCCTAAAAGGAAATAATATATCGAAATTGCACTGACCCTTTGCCACCAATGAGTACAATAAATATATGGGGGGCGTCGATTTGTCCGACATAATAATTGAATTGTACAGGACAGATTTTAAATCAAAGAAGTGGTACATGAGGATTTTTTTTACCTTCTGGACTTGAGAGTAGTAAACGCCTGGCTGTTATACCGCCGTGTAAACTTCAGTAAGGGTAAGCTCTACCAGTTATGCAACTTCAAGGGCGACATAGCATCTGGTCTGATATGTGCCGGAACTAATAAAAGAGGAAGATCTTCAAATTCCCCACAAATTCCGAAAAAGAGAAAGCTGGTTGCTGTTCGCCCCTGCAGTCTGTAAGGCTTGATGAGGTTAAACCATTTACAAGATTGGGGTCAAGAAGGAAACGGGCTGTAAAAGCATTGCATAAAAAAGCTATGAAACAAAACATGGCATAAAAGTGCGACGTATATTTGTGTTTTACGAGGGAGAGAAACTGTTTTTATCGGGTTTTCATTCACATGTAAATATTTTAGATATTGGAATGACAACACCTCGCTTTGAAGCCCTCCACCGCTTATGTTCTCCTCTAATGATCGCTCTCGGATTATTATTATTATATATATATATATATATAATAGTATATATATATATATATATATATTATATATATATATATATTAATACTATTATATATATATATATATATATAGTATATATATATATATATTATATATATTATAATATATATAATTCAATTACTAAAAAGTCTAAATTTGAATAAAAAGGAATTGCAATTTATTTGTTATTGCGATCTTAACTCCGTGAGATGCCGTATGGCATCACCTATTTTTGGGTATAGGGCATCAAAAAAAAAAAAAAATCAAAACCGACTTATAGAGGTCTAATGAAGATATTCAAACAACAAAAGAAATTTTATTTATAAGCGGAATCACTCACTCGGCATCAAAGGGTTAAGTTAAACATAACTTAAAAACAAGTTCTTCCTTTTATACTCATCTTAATCAATCTGAGAATGATTATGTACTAACATAGACAGTTGGGGTGCACATTAATAAAGCTTAACATAGCAATCAGCATGAATCTAAAGAAATATAATTGTGCAACAACAAACCGCTAACCACTTACGAACGAAAATAAACTGGTAACATTAACAAAGTTCAACACTTAACAACAGTAATTATCATACTGGTCAATGCATATCTCTAACATATTAACGTTAATCTTACATTGACACACAGTATCATAACCTTGTCCGATTATCATAACAGACCAAGGCGAATAATAGTCCATCTACGTAACAAAAGGTTTTTTTACATTATCATAGTAAATATTTAACAATTTATCATAACACTACCTAAATATCATAATCGCCAACAAATAATTGCAAACATAACAAAGTTTTATCCAAACATATAAAAATAAATTCTTTGAATAAAAAAATATCATAGTAAAGTTTAATAGTTTACCGAATTTAAAGCAGTAAATCAGTAAATCAAACCACCCATCCCCTCCCCGCATCTCCCTACCCATCCCGTCCATGACCTTTTGATCTATTGATCTATTGATCTAATGATTCAGGTCACATATCGAGTATCATTTCGGTAAACATTAGTACAAAATATAGAGTTCTTTTATACTAAGCCCGAAAGGGCTGAGGCCTTACCCCTCCTTCGGAGGGGTAATGCCCGCTTACACCCCTTCGGGGTGATCCCCCCTCTCAGGATTCACACCCTTTCAAAGGGCGCATCCCCTTGGGTTTTCTCTCGGGAGGTCATGTGTTGCTTTAGATACTCTTGGTTAACGAAAACTGTTTATGATGAGTTTTGTAAGATATTACTGTGTTAACTGACGATGATGTGTTAGAAATGATATTTTCTCATTTATATATCGATTCTTTTCTCCGGTTTTCGAATCAAATATATATTTTATGGCTCATCAGAATGGAGGAAATTAAGGAAGGGAAAATAGAAAGGATTTTTCTCTTTAGCTCAACATTACAAGTTGGAATTCTACTTTTTTTAAACCTTGAAAGCTTTATGTTTCTATCTGAACGCATTAGAAAATGTCTGTTACTTAAGATGAGTTGAAAATTATTTACGAATTGCTTCATTTCCTTAGACTATTTGAATCAGTAAAGGTATGTAACGACAAGTTTGGTTGTTACGATAGTTAATTACATGCAAAGAAAAGCAAGTAAAATAGATCCAAAGTCACCAGAATTTCTTATATGGGGTATAGTAGTAGGGCGGTAATATTGCAGCACCACTTGATTTGACCTTGACCGACCTTGACCTTTTTTTGACCGCGACCTTTTTGGCCTTGACCTTTTTGGGCAACCTGAATTTTTTACCTTAACTTTTTTTGGGCCTTGACCTTTTTTGAGAACCCAAATTTTTTAAGAACCCAAATTTTTTTAAGAACCCAAATTTTTTAAGAACCCAAATTTTTTGAGAACCCAAATTTTTGCAACCCTTCGAAGAAGGGTTGCGTCAAACGGTTGCGTAAGCAACCGTTGTACGTAGTGCCTCCCCTATTTTGGCCCCCCTTTACGGACTTAGCCCTATTTTTGAGAACCCTAATTTTTTTTGAGAACCCAAATTTTTTTGAGAACCCTAATTTTTTGAGAACCCTAATTTTTTGAGAACCCTAATTTATTTTGAGAACCCTATTTTTTGAGAACCCTATTTTTTTGAGAACCCTATTTTTTTGAGAACCCTAATTTTTTGGAAGACCCTATTTTATTGAACCCTATTTTTTGAAGAGCCCCTAACTTTTTTGAGAACCCTAATTTTTTTGAGAACCCTAATTTTTTCGCCAACCCTTTGGTCTTCCCAGGGGTCCTAATTTTTTGGCCCACCCTAATTTTTGGCCACCCCTTTAGGGGCTTAGCCTTATTTTTGATGTTTTTGGGCCTTGATATTTCGGTCACACCTACACACGCGCGCTCCATACCGCACACACACCCACACAAACACATCACACAACACACACACACACAACACACACCACACACACACACACACACTAGATTTACTTACATACACACAGATTCATACTTACACTCAACACAGAATTTACTTAACACAGCACCAGATTTACTTACACTCCACAAGATTTACTTACAACACAACACACACAGATTTACTATTCTCACACACAGAATTTACTTACACACAGCACAGATTTTACTTACACCCAGATTTACTTACACTCACACACAGATTTTACACACACACACACAGATTTACTTACACACACACAGATTTACTTACACACACACACAGATTTACTTACACACACACACACACACAAACTTACACACAAACACACACGACTTACTTACACACACACACACACACACTACACACAAACTACAATACAGGGTTAAAATGGAGTAACGCTTAAATGATATATTATTGTATGCGTTAATAACACATTGGTGATAATTAACAAAATTAACACGAAAATTTATTTTACAGTGCATATTTTGGCCCACCCTAATTTTTGGCCCACCCTAATTTTTGGCCATCCTTAATTTTTAGGTAGCCCTAATTTTTCGGCCAACCCTTTGGTCTTCCATGGGATAATTTTGAGAGCCCAAATTTTTCGGTCAACCCTTTTGTATTCCAGGGTACAATTTTGACATTGTAACTTTTTTTAACCTTGTAGCTTTTTTGATGGCATTGATGGTGCCCAATCACCGTAAGAAGTATCTAGGGATGTTCTATTAGTGTTCTATGAGTTATTCAGATGAGTGCCAGGTGAGTGCTAAGTGAGTGCCAATGAGTGCCAATGAGTGCCAAGTGAGTGCCAAGTGAGTGCCACATAGTGCCAACTGAGTGCCACTTTTTTCAAGCCTTTTCTAGCCTCCCCTGAGCCCCGAATAGCCCTAATATGGGTGTCTACCCCTATGTTATAAGGTATGCGGAACCGTTTGGTGTATATTACAATCTGCTAGAATGCTTCCTACTATGAGTTAGTATTTTTATAACACTTATAAGCACTTACACTCGCCATAGACACTTAACTATCCCATATACACTTACACATCCAAACCCACAACCACAGATACACTTAAACTTACCTACCCACTCGATATTTTGATTACCTCAACTTTGATGCCTAAACTTTGGATGCCTCAGCATTAAATGCCTCAAGCATTGATGCCTCAACTTTGAAGGTTCATTTTTGATGACTCATCTTTGATGACGTCATCTTTGATACCATCTATATTGATGATTCATCTTTGATGAAATCATCTTTGATGGCTCATCTCTACCCACATCATAAGAACAGAGTTAATATTGATGTTTTCCCCTAGTTCATAAGCTAACCACCAGGGCTCAGCCTGAGCCCCACCCGCAAAGGCAGCCAACCCCGCACCCGCAGGTGCGACCCGCCCGCGTCCTCCGCCCCGTTGCGTGCGCCCCGCAGGCGCAATATTTCCGCGTTCCCGCCCGCCGCCGCGTTCCCGCGCGCACTATTCCTGCGGGAATGAAAAAATATATATATATGAGTTATTGATTTTTCATTTCATACTGAATCATTTCAAAAAGAATTTTCCTTTTACAAATCTTATACATTCAGGGGACATTCCATAATTATTTTAAACATTTTTATAAACATTTTCTCAAAATCCACTCTAAATCAGTGAACATATCTACTAAATTGTTAGCTAATACTTTTTAAATTTATCAAAGTTTTAAAAATTGTATGTAGAAAGAAAAAGCCAAAGTATCTGATATATAATCATTTTATTTTACTACAATTGTACGAACTTTTATTAAAAAACATATACTTTTACATAACCTTAAAGCAGTAAATAGTAAATCAATAGAGAGGTGTTACCTAAACCTAAGGGATTAGTATGCTTTTGTTTTAACTGTTTTACTGCTTAACTCTCTGCTTTACTGCTTTAACTCACTGCTTTACTGCTTTACTCACATATTTATTAACATTACATACCTTAAAAGGCAGTAAATCAGTAAATCAATTAGAGGTGTTACCTAACACCTAAGGGATTAGTAATCCTTTTGTTTTTACTGCTTTACTGCTTTAACTCTCTGCTTTTACTGCTTTAAGCTTCTCTGTTTTCGTGCTTTAACTCACATATTTAATTAACATTAACATACTTAAAGCGTAACAGTAGAATCAATAAGGGTGTGTTACATAGCAACAGGGGTTTAGTATGCTTTTGTTTTACTGTTTACTGTTTTTAACTCTATGTTTTTACTGGCTTTAAACTCATATTAAACTGCTTTAACTCATGTGTTTTTACTGCTTTAACTCATGTTTTTACTGCTTAACTCATATGTTTTACTTCTTATATTTATTATATTTTCTTTTATATTTTTATTTTGTTTAATCTTTTTTATTTTTATTCTTTTTATGTTATTATGTATTCTTTTTAATTTTTTAAACTTAGCTTTTAATTCTCTTATTGATTATAATTTTATTTTTATTTATTATTTATTTTTATTATTATTATATTAGTGCTATTTAATTCATGCCTATTTTTATTATCATTTAACACAACCACACACACACACAACACACACCACACACACACACAACACTTACACTTATTACACACATTTCACTATGACACTTAACACACATTCACTATGCACTTACATTTACACTTATACAGCTTTAACTCACATACACTTATACACAACATTCACCTAATGACACTTACATTTACCCATAGACACTTACATTTACACTTACAAGACACAACACCACTCACCAGATTTATTTACAACTCATTAGTCGATTCACACACGAATTTAATTACACACGCAGATTTACTTACACTCACCAAGATTTACTTAAACTCACACACAGATTTACTTACACTCACACAGATTTACTTACACCTCACACACAGATTTACCTACACCACGATTTAAATTACACACACAGATTGACTTACACACACAGATTTAACTTACACTCACACACAGATTTACTTACACTCAACACACAGAATTTATCTTACACTCGCCACACACATCCCAACACACATTAACGTATAATTTATTGAAACATTTTAATTTTTAATTAAAATATGTATAATTTTTATTACTCATTCAATTATAACTAAATTAATTTTCAAAAAGTTTTCTTAAAACTTCTATAATAAATTCTTTCATTACTTTTGAACAAAGAATTTATTATTAACGTTTAATACTTTTTTGTTTATAAATTTTATAACTATCAAGTTTTAAAATTAATTTTTTACTAAAATTTTATGAAATTTTATTAAAACATATATTTTACGTACGCTAAAAAAGCAATAAAATCAGTAAATCAGTAAGGTCAGCCCTAGCACCCCTCTAACACCAAGCTATGCCACGTTTTTTTCTATTGACTACTGCTTACATCATCTTTAGCCATGTAATGAGTATTAAATAAAACAAAATTTAGGTGTCTGGTCAGCAGACTTAACTTGTATTTTAATAATTTCAAATTAAAGTTTTATTTAAAAATAACAATTTTTACTTTACATTTATATTATTCGCTCGATGTTAACTAAAAAATATTTCAAAGTTTTTTTTAAAATAATCTGGGTTTTTCTTTAATTATTATCTATGTACATTTGACAATCCCAACACGATAGAAAACACAACAACCCCACTCCGTTATCAGATACGAAACTGACCTCTCTCTGTAAAATGTGTTGAAATAACTACTTTAGCCCAAATTTTGGATTAGCCTTTTTGTACCCCGGGGAGATTTAGCCTATTACCAGGTCAAAATATATTTCAAACTGACCTTCTTTCTGTAAAAGTGGTGCAATAACTACGTTGGCCTAAATTTAGGATAAGCCTTTTTCTATCCAAGCGGATTTAAGCCTAATACCAGGTCAAAAAGGTAATTCCAGTATAGACAAAATTCGAGAAATCATGTTCATTATTTTATAATATATTTCAAACTGAAACAAGCTGGATCGGTAAGATCCTTTGAGCAGGAAAGAAGGAAATGTTTACCTTTCTTGTGAGTGGACGGAGTAATCCTTATTCTCTATATGACCTCGTATGTGATTGGTCGAGAATTATTTTTAATCGCTTTTTGGTTTTAAGGTATGAAAAAACATGTTTTTTCATATCCTGAGGCCCTACCTCTGATTGGATGAAAATTATATTTTAGGATGCGTGTTTGTTTTAAGACCCAAACTCAATTTTAAAATATACTCGTTTTGGCTGTTAAGCTTGCACAATATGGACTGATTTGTCTTAAAAGTGTTCTATTTTTCACACTAAGTGTGTATCATGATTCACCTTAACAGGTATCACCTTAACAAGACATTGTCCAGTGGGAAATCAAGATCCCCGAAGGTAGGGTTTATTCTTATATAAAAGAAACCCGATGGATTTTGAATTTTTCAAGTGTGCTACCCATTCACCATGTTATAACATACAAGGCGTATTTTCATGAGTCCAGATTGAATTCTTTGTATATGTATCACACTGAAGATGGCTTACAGAATACTTTAAACCAAGCTCATCGTTTTAAACTGGACCGAAACAGTTTTTAGCCTGTGCTAAGAAACCAGCGATAAGCAACTTATTCTAGCATTTTATAAAAATCAAAACATAATCATTTTGGAAGTTAGATTATGGGAGAGAAATAATGAAAACAACCGTATTTGAACCTACATCATATGGATTCTACATTTCAGGCCTAACGCCGCTGAAATATATGTTAGAGGTACGTAGGCTAGTGTTAATGCAACTGAAGAAGACATATATGTTATCTAATTACGTAACCGTAATTCATAACATGTTTTATACCAGGAATACTACGCATTTTAAGAAAATCCTGGTCGAATGATCCTACGCGCATCATCGATCGCTTCCTAAGTTCTATAGGACGTACAGAAATTCATTTATCTACTTGAAAAATGGCAAGAAAGTATTTATGGCAGGTGACCCAGAATGATAAAATATATACTATGATATCTGAGCGGGAATTTTTTACGTATGTGTTAACTGAAGGTATTACCTGAGATCCGAAACTATATCATCCGATAATGATATAAATGATTGCATATTTGCAAAGATTTAGAGATGTTTAATATAAAATATGTTTATAAACATCATGTGGAAGTGTTATTATAATAATAATATTCCTGTATTATATTTAGTTAACCTTATATATATATATATAAAATCATTGTAAATATATTTAACACCTCTTGTATATATTTAATTTTAGGCCTTATATATATATATTTATAATATATATATATAATAATAATATATTATAATTATATATATATATATATTATATATAGTATAATATTATATATATATAATATATATATATTATATAATCATTATAAGTTAATGATTATTAAAATTTCTAATTATATGTAAAAGTTTTTATTATCCTTAATTTTTACTTTTTTAAATAAATATTTAACATGTATGTTAAGGTTTAAATAAACGAAACTTTGGGCTCAGGATATGAAAAAACTATGTTTTTTTCATAACTTAAACCAAAAAGCGATAAAATAATTCTTGGGATCCAATCACAATACGAGGTCATATAAGATATGAGGATTACTCCCGCCACTCACAAGAAAGGTAAACATTTCTTCTTTCCTGCTCAAAGGATCTTACCGATCCAGCATGTTTCAGTTTTGAAATATATTTATAAAATAATACATTGATTCTTGATTCTTGTCTATACTGGAATTACCTTTTGACTGGTATTAGGCTTAAAATCCGCCTGTGAATACAAAAAAGGCTTATCTAATTAGGCCCTAACGTAGTTATTGGCACCACATTTACAGAAGACAGGTCAGTTTTGAAATATATTTTGACCTGGTAATAGGCCTAAATCGCC
>JABUQX010062783.1:12500-22077 GCA_015478945.1 Trachelipus rathkii | reverse complement strand
CCATTTCTAGTACGCTAAGTCTACCCCCAAAAAAAAATAGTATACTATCCCCTATGGACCATCAATAGATTTTATAGTTGTTATTTTATGTTTTGAATACACTAATATAATATTAGTATAACTATTTATCATTATATATATACTATTATCTACCATATAATATATATTATATAACTATATATATAACCTATATATCATGAGTACTAATCAATTATATATATATCTTATATACACACTACTATCATATATTCACGTATTAAGGTATTACACGCAAACTAGCGGGAGCTCGAGCCGCATGGGGAAGCAGCAGGGGCGACATTCAATACCCCGTACCGGGCGAGGGGCGGATGAACCCGCGACACACCACACTACCAAGAGCGGGCGGTATCGCGAGCACCCTCTCCCGGAGGGGGGGAAATACGTACTACCCTGTCCGTTCCCGGAATGGACCGAAAGAGACCTCCACAGACTGTCTGACCATCTTTCGAGGTTTTTACCACACCTTGGTATCCTTCATAGTTAAAAAAAAAACATAAGAAAAATAATAGACACTGACGGAGTAGTAAAGTAACGTCTATATAACTACCCTCTATGAATCATCAAATCTCCTATATGACAAGCTCTATTTTACTGGCCCTCCCACTAACACCATAACCCCCACTCTGTACTAATCTCCTCTTATTCTGAGGCGCAACGTAGTACTCGTCCAACTCAGGTCAATAACCCTAACTTTCTCCTATTATATACCTCATCCATACTATACCTCCTACTATTAGCTACCCCTATATAGTATACACTACCTCTAAATATATATACAGCTATAACTCCTTCTAAAGCAAACACTTTATACACAAAGGCATTCAATCACAGTATATCACTATTAATAATATATCAGATATTAGATCTACTATCCTATCTTATATATTATATAAAATATAATACTGCTTAATGAGATCAAATCTATGCAGATAGAGGTACATTAACCCCTACTACCTATAAGCGACACTCAACTATATCATATATTAAATCAAAATATAAAATTAAATATATATATATAAGTAAAACAAAGAACTGACATAATATTAATATTATATTAATTTAATATAATATATTATATTTATCGTATAATATAATATTATAATATTAATATAATATATACTAATATTATTAACATTATATAATATATTTTATATATTATATTATAAGATATAATACTTGTGTGTGTGTGTATGTGTATGGTGTGTATGTGTGGTATGTTGGTGTGTTATGTGTGTTTCAAGACCGACATCTTAGGGCGTGTTAGGTGTGGAGAAGAGTTGATAAAATAGGAAGAATGAATAAATTGTGTGGTGTGCGTGTGAAGAAAGGAGTGAAAGTGAGAATAAATGAGATTATGTGAATGATGGTTTGGTATGTTGGAAAGGATTTATGATAGTCCGGTTGGTTAAGCGGATGCATAGTGATGAATGTGCTGGGAATGAACGGCTGGGAGACCGAACAAAAAAGTGGAATGAGTCAGTAAAGGAATGCCTGATGAAGAAGAATAGTTGGGCAGAGGCGAGAGGAAAGGTGCATAATAGGAAGTGAATGGCGGGCGTTATTTGTGGCCCACATGGGCCATGGGGGATGAACCCCCACTTTTGACGAGACGCAATACTGTGAAGCGTCCGATCGCAGGGTCCCGCTGAAGCAACTAAGGCGGCTGGATTTTCTGATGCGTATGAAGTTCTCACGTAGATGGGGGTATAAAGGGAACCGGATAGGCTGGGTTTCTTTTCGACTTGCGTCATAGTTTTCTTCTTTCACTACTTTTTCTGTTTCCGATGCACTCTAGCTACTCACCTTAGAGAAGGTGGGTGATGATATATACTAGTAATATATATAATATCTATATATATACAGATACTTAACATCCTCACCTAACTAATTACGATATATATATAGCTTAATAATTATCAAGTATATAATATAGTTTAATATTTAGTATTACTTATATATATTATAACTATAATATATTATATATATATACTATATATAATATATACTAATATAGGATGGACTACGCAAACATGCCCTGGAAACAGAATAGTTAAGTAGAAGAACTATATCGAAAAGAAAGCAACTCCACTACATAGTCTCCTTCCATTCCCTTAAGTGCGAGCACGTTGCAGCCATATTCCACCCTAGAGTTTGAACACCCACGTGTGGTATGCGTCGTCAAAGTTTCAAGGTATTCATCCTCTGGGACGACGGTCTCAAACTTTAAACCATTACAATTCTCCGCACATTTAGCTCTCTTATTATTGTCACTCATTTTTTTACACTTGTGTTAAATTCACATTCCTTTCCTATATATACTCTTCAAAAAACAATTTTTTGGAAATGTGAAAATTTTGATATATTTTTTTTTCTACTCGTCCGATCAACATCATATCTTCAGGCTTGTAGAATCGGGGTAGAATGCATCTCTTTTTACACTTAGATAATTTTTTTTGTATAGCGCACTTGAAAGAAAATGATTTGTAAAATTCCAATTATTATTTTTGGAAAATTTGTTACCGCAAGAACATACAAAACTATTGCATATGCCATATACAAAGAAATTATCTAAGTAAAAAATGTTCATCTCCTCCGACTACATATGCTTTAAAAATTTCATCCAGTTCGCATGAGTAGAAAAAAATTACCACAATTTTTCATTTTAAAAACCGAAAAAAGTGGGTTTGGAATTTTGAGATTGCTGAGCACATATCAAAATATCGAAAAACTACTTCATGCATTTTGTAGGTAATAGACCCATTTAAGCATACATCAAGTTTAAAGTTATTTCGAAAAAAAATTGCAGGAGTTGAATCGAAAAATGTAAAACAACTTGAATATTTAAAATCTACATGACACAGAAAAACACCTAACAACAACGGTTTAGAGAGAGGCAAAACAAGCTACAGTTGTTGTGTTATCGGGTCGAAAATCGCTGAAATTAAGAATTTTAGTGTACATTTTTATGGGGGTGAAAATTGGGCTCAGCCCGAGCCCAATATTGGACCCTGTCCTGAGAGAAAATATCTCCACTTAAAAGTCCATGAAATTCTTGTGTTATTTATAGGTTTAGCAGCGTTTCTTTGTTTGTTTGCATCTTTGAAACTATAAAATCCAGATGATTGTAGATGGGACTCTTTAGCATCATCTGAATAATTTGCGGCTGAAGCTCCTAGAGTTGTTTCAATCAGATATACTTCAAGTTGGTTAAAACATGTATACAGGAAATATGATTCCGTGCACACTATGTGGTCGTACGAGTGAGATTTTACGTTTGTCTTTTCACCGTATCACAATTTTATTTTTAAATATAAAAGAAGATTTGTTTAAATGACATACTCAGACGTGCCTGGAATATTGAATTCAAGAGGTTCATCGGTGTTGATAATTGAATGAATAGGATTAATACTGATGAAATTGATTTCACTTAGCTAATTTGCGTAGGAATCATGGTAAAGAGGTCCAATTCACTTTTTACAACAGTCAGGACTAGAAGGATGGAGGAAATATATCCTGTAGGTATGACAGCTGGAAGTATAATGAGCAAAATCATGATTATCCGTTTCTTATATGCCAGATGTTACTATTTATGTTAAAGATTCCTGTTAGTAGTTAAATAGCGAATACATCCATGCATTTTTTCTTTAGAGATCTTTTCACCTTAAGTTTTTTCTTTACACCCATTTTCTTATGACTTTTACATTGCCCCGTCATTCTACGCCTTATTTTCCGTTTAACATCATCCATTATTTTCATCAGAAACATCAGATATACGTCTTTTTAAAGAATCACAAGGATTAAACCCTGATGCGATGTCATGTATGGTGTTTATGCCTGTTCTATCAGCTTTTTTAACAATATATTCACCGCCTTTTCTAGACAGAGGTAAAGCGCTTTTCATTAATTTAGCGAAAATCCTCTTAACCCATATGCACCTTTGTAATTTCGATCCCCTGAAAACCCTTTCCTCGTCCATTTTAAAGGAGCTTCTTTCTTACGCTATCTTTACACTGCGAGGTTGAGTTAGTGAATAAATAAATATAGTTTATTACATAACTTATATTTATAAATAAACTGAAATTTTGATATATTTCTGGAATACAGGTTCTGATTATAGAGGAAAAACGTTAAAATTTTCTTGAAAATTAGTTCTTCACGATTTTTATCAACGGAGCTTCTTTCTAATATGAACCTTACACAACAATGCTCCTGTAGTGAATGGGAATGCATTCCCTTACACATCCTTTATATACACTCGAAAAGAACTAAATTGGTCCCGACTCAATGGTAAGTAGTGAACATTAGGGAAAATTGTAACTCTACTATCTTTAGGGAGATGTCCCAATTTTAATAAAGGGGCTTTAGTGTTCCCAACAAACTGACGTTCAACTATATCTGTGTAAATATATGTCATCCCATATTCTTTAGCATCTCTGATGGTGTGCACACATAATATAGCGAATGAGCTGTTTCACGCTGTACAGCATACAGACCAAGTATGCTGCTATCAGCGAGAACAGCTCATTCGCTAAAGTAGTGTGCACACATCAGAGATGCCTATGTAAAGAATATGGGATAGCATTATATTCAATAACACCCTGCATAGTTTTAAGAAGTCACTGCAATGTCGTTAGCAATTCAATGTCCAATGACCAGCTCATCACGTCCTCGAATATTCTTGCGGAACACAGTCCCCTGATGCTTTGGAAATAAACACAATTAGGGGTCTAAGAGCCACCATTTACGTTACCCCCTATTGAATTATCAATTGATAAACCATTAATCCTTGACACACGAATATTTCTAACACATTCAACTCTGAATGCTATGTTGTAAATAACTGTAATCATCCACAATATTTTGTTATAATTTCGTTCGGACTTAGGTTAAAATTTTCTTAAAAAGTACTCTTTTCCAATTGATTTACACAATTTATGTGGAGTCTATTGTTTCTATTTCATTATATGTTTAACTGCGCAACTCACACTTCTATAAACCATAATCCAATGTCTTGCAGCTGGTACACAAATTTTCTCTAACATACTTATCTTAATATCTCGCACAATCCTATTTCGTACAAACCACGTTCAGGCTGAAATAGGGTTATTAACTCTGCAGCGAGAATCCTGAAACTTCATATTCCAGGCTGTTAGTCCATAGACGACTCGACATGAAGCAAGTTAATGAGGAAATACGCCTTACACACCTCCCACTTTTTTGTGGCACACGATGATCGAATCTAATTTGGCGACTACCCTATAGATTTACGAAAATGATTGTTTGAATTGTTCTTAACTGTGCTAGCTTTTCATATTACGGAAGTTAAAAATTTTATCAGTGTATAGGTACAGGTATTGCTTAATTTTACCTTTTACTTTGGAGTCTAATTACTTTTCTATTTTTAATTGTACATTACTCTGGATCAAACCTTATTTGCTGTATTTCCTCTCCTGTTTATATGGAATTACTCCCTTTTTTTCGTCGCATTAAATTTTCAATAGAAGTTTATATATTTTTCAGACGTTGTCCCATCATATAGGGTATAATCTATCTCGTCAATATGTATATATAATAAGAAAAAGTGAAATAATATATATTGTATAATATACATTACATATTTTTTAACAGCTCATGCAAATCCATAAAGCACCTTAGGGCTAGTATACACAAAATCTACAACTAAAGAAAACTGTAGCTAAGGTACATGCTAACCACACTACTAGCTTTAATAGCTTTGTTATAGTCATAACATGCAATTTAAGTGTTTATAAGTGTTTAACCCGCCAATTTGACTTAGTCAAAATATACTATATGATAAGTTGATATCTAAACAATCCTTATACCTTTCTTAAATATAGCAATCGAGTCGCTCTCAACAACCTCCAATGGCAAACCATTCCAAAAATTAACAACCCTATTACTGAATAATATGAGCACCATGAGCTGTAAGAGTAAATGTGGCTAATCAATTTTCATGGATCTCCTGGAAACTTTTGTGGCAACGTGATCGACAATTTGCGAATTTTAATCCCTTCTTTATTTATCAGTTGATATTATGTATGTTGTCATATTTTAGAGATGTTAGTCTGATAAACCAGGACCTATTTAAGTTTTAGGGTGTAGCACTATAGGCATTTAAATAGGTGGTTAAAGTATCAAATAGGGGTAAAAGCCGATAACAATTAACTTAGTGTATTCAAACTGTTACCAATTTTTTATAAATTATCATTAAGAATATCAAAATGAAAACAGTACCGTAAATTAAATGGAACTCTTAAACACATTAAAAACATAGAGACAGTAAGAAGCAACAAGGGCCTATCGAGACTGCCCCAGACTCAAATAGAGTAACTACATGCTCATGCAAAAACTATACAGCACACTAGGGCTTGTTAATATTTTGCATAGTATAAACCAACTAGGCCACTACCAAAAGTAAAAAATATAGCTATGGTAGGCCTACATGTTAACCACACTACAAGCTTTAATAAGCTTGTTATAATTACACATGCAGTTTTACCTTAACTAAAAAATAACATTACCTACTTTAGTGTTTAATAAAAGGCTTAATTATATTGATATGTGAGTAATAGTTGATTTCCTGGCTCTGTGAGTCCAATTAACAATTACTGTAATGTGGCAATATACAATATAACTAAATCAATTACTGTAATGTGGCAATATACAATATAACTAAATCAATTACTGTAATGTGGCAATATACAATATAACTAAATCATTTATATATATGAGGAACAATAGTGGCCCCAGCACTGAACCCTGTGGGACACCACTCTTCATTATTTCCCAGATGACTTATTGCCATTTTAGTTGTGTGCACACTGTTTTCTTTTCTACAACCACTTCTTTAATCCAACCATTACCACTCCACCTATACCACATTGCAATAATAACTTCATCAGCCTTATGTAGGGAACCTTATCAAAAGCTTTACTAAAGTCTTAATATATAATATCCAAAACTGGATCTTCTTCTGTCAGTGCACGTCAGTTAATGTAGGAATTTCTAGTAATTGGTAACTTCCAGTCACGTACATAGTATATTAAAATTAAAAACATTTCATTTTCAAAAATGGATAAAAAAATTTTTTGAAGTTTTTTTTTTACGGATTTTCGTCCCAATATTCTAATTATAGCGTCGGGCGGGGTTGACCAGGCCGCCTTCTTTTAGGATGGGTGATTCGCGATCCACTCTTAAATTAAAATAAAAAATAATTATAAAAAAAAAAAGAAGAAATTTATCGCTCATTTTATATTTTATAGCTAAGCGTTGCCCGCAGAAAGGGGCATCTAATACCCTATTCACACTATAGAAAAATTACTCCGGAAAAAGTTTTTATACTATCTAATAACCACTATTCACACTATAGGATACAAATTTCCTTCAATAGAAACTTCACTTTTTTGAAAAATGTCAGAGTGGACATCTTCAATATAAAATGAAAAATTGTGGCTCTAGATTTATTTAATTTATTTTTCAGTGGATACACTTGAGTATGTTAGTTTTAAAACTGGCAAAGTAAATTTTTGATTCCAAGCAGTATTAGTGGCCAAAAAACGGGGGCCTAACTTGGTCCGATTCACCCCGCCGTTAAAATTGATGGAGGGGTGACTCGGACCAACATTGTTTTTTGTACTTACGTATTATTATTGACATTTTTATTTACGTATAATTAATTTTAAATGTAATAAAAAGTTAATGTTATATTTAAAGTGAAAATTTTTTATAAAAAAATGAAATTTTAATAAAAAAAACGAGTTCAAAAAAGTGTTCAAAATTTTTGGGGGGAGAGGGGTGAATCGGACCACCTTATTTATATTCGTATTATTATCATTATTGACATTTTTTTACTTATTACGAATTTGAATATTATTGTTAATTTATTATATTAAGTAAAAAATTAAAATATTAAAAAATTGAATTATACGTTAAAAGACGAATCTTAAACCAGCATGGTCGAGCAACCCTTCAATGGCTGGTCCGCTTCACCCCTCCAACGGTCGGGCTGACTCGGCGTTATTTAAAACCATTTAATTAAAACTTTTATTATTAGAATTACATTATTATTTTTTTGTTGAGCTTAATGCCCGACTACTATAGGGCCTTGATTTACAAAAAAAAAAATTTCCAAAAAGTGCATTAAGGAGAATCGGGAGACCAAGTTATACCTAAAGTGGTCCACGTCACCCGCCCGACGCTATTTGAAGAAAAAAAAAATAAACATAATAACGTTCCGAAAAATTTTTTAACACGGCTAAATTTTTCTCGTTTTTTCAGGGATATCGCTATCGATTGCTTTGTTTCGAATTTTTTATATTATCGTTGCATTTAATATTTTTTCGATAATCGATAATTTTTGAAACGATTATCAACAATTCGATTGTTCTGCCAAATTACGTTTACGTATATTAAAAAAAAAAAAAAAATTTTCACAAAAAAATTTTGAATAAAAAAATAATAATAAATAAAAAAAATAAAATAATAAATAAAATATTTTTTTCTTCTAAAAATACACATATAAATATATATATATATATATATATATATATATATATATATATATATATATATATATATATATATATATATATATATATATATATATATATATATATATATATGGGCAAAATTTATTTTGACTAGTGGAAAATTTTACGAGTACGTTGAAACAAGCTGCGTGAGTCGGTATTAGATCGACTCGTGCCGATTTCGTGAGGCGATGAGTCTATATATTATATATATATATAATATATATATATATATATATATATATATATATATATATATATATATATATTATCACGGCCACATTAGGGGGCTCGAGCCGACGGGGGACAGAGGGGGGGACTTTTCCATACCCCGTAGGGGAGGGGCGGAGGAACCCCCGCGACACCCAAATACCAAAGAGCGGGGGTTCCGGAGACCCTCCCCGGAGGGGGGGAAATAGTCCTACCCTTTCGTTCCCCGGAAGGCCGAGAGACCCCGACTCCTGCTATCGGGGCGGTCTACCTTTGGGGTACCCATTAGTTTAAAAAAATTATTTTTTTTTAAAAAAACTAATGGGTACCCCAAGGGTAGACCGCCCCGATGGCAGGAGTCGGGGTCTCTCGGCCTTCCGGGGAACGAAAGGGTAGGACTATTTCCCCCCCTCGGGGAGGGTCTCCGGAACCCCCGCTCTTTGGTATTTGGGTGTCGCGGGGGTTCCTCCGCCCCTCCCCTACGGGATATGGAAAATGTCCACTTGTTATTGATTTTCAGAGCGTTAATATTAATATTTTAGTGAAAATATTAACTAAAATAAACTCAAATGCGTAAAAAAAAGAACTTCAAATAATTTTAAAACCATTTTTGTAAATTAAAATGTTTATAATTTTAACATACTATGTACGTGAACTGGAGTCACCAATACTAGACAATTACCTAATGTATTCCATAAATTTTTAAAGGTTTGTCTGACAGGACCTACCCTTTCTGAAACCGTTCTGGGAGTCATAAAATACCTTGTTATCTTCTAAAT
>JABUQX010062783.1:5000-7500 GCA_015478945.1 Trachelipus rathkii | reverse complement strand
AATTGAATAATTATATAAAAAGTTATAGAGAGGTAAACCAAAAAATTGAGCGTGTTTGATGATGTGGTACCTGTGCCCCTTAAATGTTAAAAATTTCTCCCATTATACATAATTACAAATGTTTATGCTCAAATAAGCAATTTATAAATATAAATATAAATATGAAAACCTATAAATATAAATATAACATTCAAAATAAGGCCTGTTCAAAGTTACCCAAACCGCCCATGTTCAAAAAATTGAAGAAAAAGCAAAAAAACAAAAAAAAAAAAACAGAAGAACAAACCATATCTCAGGTATTATACTACTAAGTTAAAGATATATTTAGGGCTAACTTTCTTTGAAAATTCAAGTAGTCATTAAAAAAGTTATAGTTAGGTGAAACACAAAAATTGTTCAAAGTTGTCCGGTCTTACGGTTATTATATATATATATATATATATATATATATATATATATATATTATATATATATATAATATATATATATATATATATATATATATGTGGCGGAGAGGAAGTACGCTGGGATCAACAAGTGTACCCGACGGTGAGGTACCTCTCTCCGCTCTTTTCTCGTAGAGTCGAGGATCGAAGAAATAGAATATTTCGAAGGTCAAAGTAAAATGATACGTAGATGATATGTTTGTGATGTTCAAAAATAGTGGTTCGAATTCTAGTAAGCACAGCAACCACCTGACATCCATCAGTGGTAATACGGAAGCAGGTTTAGGTTTTCTCCGTAATTGGATGGAAGTTAGTCGTGGGACTCTTGTAGGCCTTGCTTACTTGAATGAACTTGTTCGAAGAGGATGTGAACCGTTGACAAACATATAAAAATAACTAAGATTTTTACCCAGGAACTGGTGTAGAAAGTATAGAATCGTTTTCCCGGATCTTTACTGAAGTTTAACTATATACTACAGATTCCTGCGCGAACGACCTAAACACCATCAGATATGGTTCTTGAAGATTACAGCCCTAATAATAATAATTAAAATACAAATAAATGATCAAAGGATATTGACACACACCATACACCAGAATACACAAAATAGTAATTACGTTTTACTAAACTCGCTCAATTGGCGTCAAATTAAATGATGGGATGTTTGTGTTGTAAAAAGTTAATAGTAACACAAATCCAACCCAAAAATATATGACAATCAAATAAGGCCATCCCATACATCTCTCACACAAGTAGAAATTAGGTTAAATACACATTCGGAGAATCAAGTCAAAGGATTATCCAAATCGTCCCATTAAAATATGTACCACGAGCACAGACGCTCTAGGATCGATACAAGAGTGGAACACCGACACGGCTTCCAAATTATTGCTCATGCATATAAAATCAAGGGAGAATAAGAAATACAGACTCAACAATTGTGAAAAATGATGACTTAACTGAATTTGACGGGGGAATGGTTCCAAGTGGGGAGTATGATTCAGGAGAATATCTGACACGGAGCAAGATTCAGTGAATCACAACTCTGCTGAAGTACTATCAAGGAGGAAAGAATCAGGCCAAATCCCAACGCTAGAATTAGAATTGGCAGGGAGAAGGATCCAGGTGAACCACAACTCCGAGACAACTCCACGAAGAAAGATTCAGGATGAATTCCAAACTTCAAAATAGCACCGAGAAAAGATTCACTAATGAATCTCGACTCAAGAGGATCAGCGAAGAAAATGGATTCAGGAATGAATTCCAGAACGCAAAATGGATTCAAGTATGAATCCCACAACAGAAATAGATTCAGGTATGAATCCCGTCAACAGAAATATTCAGGTATGAATCCCAACAATGGAACCCGTTAAAATAAAACAGGATGATATTTGGGACTTTAATATCTATTCTATAATCTGACAATTAAGTACAAACAATATAGATCTATGGTTATAATTAAGAAACCTACACCTGGTTACACCAAGAGGAGTTTCTCAAATGGAAGAGAACTACGGATGTCAATGGCCTTCCAGCAAACACAGACAGTAAACTTAACAAAGTTGTCTAGCACTTGACCTCTGAGACAGTTAGAAAAGGCTTAATCCATCTTTTTGGTATGAACTGTTGAGCAACATACTTATATTTTTACAAATCATCTACGGTGCCATTCTTGGTGGCTATGTTTTTTAATTAGTTTGAATCTTTATCAAATTATACAATATATAACATAACAAGACTAATATACTTATGAAAGAAAAACTATATATAATTATAGTACTCGAATCATTGTCAATTTTTGATCAAATATAAAGGCCAACTTTATGAGAGAAATAACAATATACTATACGGTAATCTGGAAATCAACAATAGATTGAAAAACGTCCAGACATGTAAGTATAGAAATAACATCTTTCAAGGTAAACATGTTAACCAGAATCAAAAATGTAAGCGAAAATTGCGAATTTGACACCACGGTGCCACATGAATCATATCTCCCTATATCCTCCCCACTAACTTAAACCCCCACCTCAATTTTCAACGGTCATTTCGA
>JABUQX010062782.1:52500-59025 GCA_015478945.1 Trachelipus rathkii | reverse complement strand
GGAATAAGAAACAGGTGGATCATTCTTAGGGCTCCACAGGAACTTATCAAGACTTTTTGTAAAGAATTAATCGCGGTCAAACTCAGCAAGTGCATTGACTAGACCTTGACGCAAGAAGGAAGAGAGACAAGGGAAATGGGAGTCAATACAATCAGCAGTTTTGAAAACTTAAAGGACGGCATTGAGTTCAAAAGGCCGATTCTTAAAAATGCGCAGAGTTAGGAGAAGGACTTTATTCACGCTGCAGGTGGACGCCTCAGACACTACTCTAGGATTTGTCCTCCTACAGGAAGACGAAGGAATTCTTCATCCGGTGGCGTATGGCAGCAAGAAACTGTCAGCGACTCAGCAAAGGTACTCAACAATGGAGAAAGAGGCCTTAGCAATCATTACTGGCATCAGGAAGTTCGAGCCATATCTCTATGGAAAGGAATTTATTCTACAATCAGATCATAAACCTCTGACTGCAATGAGTAAAAAGAGATATGAGATGGTCATTATACCTCCAAAGATTTAGATTTATCTTAAACCACATCAGTGGAAAAGATAATGTTATTGCTGATTATTTGAGTAGATCAGAAGCCGAAGAGACATTGGATTCGCCTGCAGAAGCTACTACAGAAGAAGGAGCACTCCAGGATGAAACCAATGTTATAATACCATGTAAATAAAGCCAAATTGTATTAATTTGCTTCAGGTTTGGTGGGCCAAAGATGTAACACGGTATACATGATATGTATAACATTTTATTTCATATATTTGTTTGTGTAGTAAAGTTCCCATAATGCTCTTGCATTGACCCCATCCCCTTTACATAAGAAAAAAACACCCTTGATAGCAAATTTGGCAAACTAGTTATATATACTATATACTAATATATTATATTATATATTATTATTATATATCATATAATATATATATATAATATATATATATATGATATATAGTATTAATAATATTAACAGGAATACATGAAGTATTATTAAGCAGCGCAATTGTAAATTATGTTTTTACGAGCTTTCTCTTAAGTAAATGATGCATGTGATGATGCTATAACTATCCCATATCATTCATTATTACTTTATTGTTATTATTATTATTATTACTATTATTATTATTAATTATTATTTATTATTATTATATTATTATTATATTATTATCTATTATTATTATTATTATTATTATTATTATATTATTTTATTATTGATTAATTATTATCATATTTATTATTATTATGCGGATAATGCGATGTTTTTAAAAATTAATGACGTTTAGTATTTATATATATATATAACATATATTATATATAGTATATATATTATATAATATTATATTATTATATATATATATATAATATATATATATTTATAATATATATATATAATATATATATAATTATATTATTATTATGTATATATATATAGTATATATATTATATATTATATATATATATTATTATATATATATTTATATATATTATATTATTACTTAATATATATATATATAATTATATATATATTATTATATAATATGTAATTTATTGCCTATTGTAAGGTTTATATATATATAATTTAATATATATATATAATATTTATAGTATATATATATATATTTATATATATATATATATATATATATTTATATATATATTATAATATTATATGTAATATATATTATATATATATATATATACAATTGATTTTAAAATAATATTATACTTTCTTTAAAATTAAAATAATGGAGTATTTATGTATAAGACAATGGAAGTTCTTCAAAACTTCGATAACAGTAGTCTTTTTATTCTGAATGGGAACGAAATATTGTAAATCTCTCTTGTAAATATGAAAAGGTTCTAGAATACCAACCCGCCTTTCCTTAGATGCTGACTATAATTTTCTACTGTTATAATTTATTAATGTATGATAATCTTTCGACCCTACTGTATTTACTTGTCGCTAAGTGCGCTAATGGCACCGTAAATCTATGTTACTCAAGGCTGGTATAAAACTGGGCGAGGCATACTTAAAAACCTTGTCGCTCTTATTGAGCATTTTGGTCAAGATATGTTAAGTTGGTAATTGCATGTCTCGTATATTGCTCGATCAATTTTTTGTATTAGTGATTTTATTTCGTCTGCAGGAGTGCATTCTTTTTGTGATTTATTGTGAAGTTAAATCTTTTACTTATTTTAAAGTTAATAATGTGTTATAAATTTGTGAGGTTATAATATTGCTATTATGTTTCATTGGTTAACGTAATCAGGTTTGATATTTATCAATGAAAGTGTGAGTAAATAATATTTGTTATGTCCATAAATTTTCGACGTGTGTAGTCTATGTTTATACATTTAGTAAGAATTTGTGCAGCCGATATATTGTTGCCATTTGTCGCCTGCAGGTAAGCTTTTATTTGATATAAATAATTTTCACAGATTTCTAAGTTATTATTTTTTATATTAAATATAAAGCATTTTTATGATTACATTATTTATTAAACCACAGTTTGGTCAATGTTTTATTGTTCAGTAATTGGCTTCAATAAAAGTTTTTTAATTACTATTAAGCAACTTTTACATTGAAGTACCGTTGGAATCACATCAGCTGTTGATCATACTTACAAACATATGTTTACAATATATTTTGATTTATATAATTTTCTGGCTTAAATATAAGGATGTTTTTAATTATCTAACTGTGTATATATTTCGATAAGTATATTTTTAACTTATTTATATTACATTTTTAGCATTATACTGTTTATATATTTTATTATAATATACCTTATTATTGTTCGAGCCTATGTATAATTACTGAATCTTACGTAACTTTAATGTTTCTAGTAGTTTATACTATGGTTTGCTACTATATGTAACATTACGTGGCGCACTATAAATGTATACCAAGGCTATGCATACTATATGTTTCACTGAGCTTAGGTATATTGTATTACTCATTTTTTTTCAGCTATTATCTTCTTTTTTTTTTTTTATTTATCCAGTGGGGGTTTACTGCAGTTATTACTCCATTGCCGTTATATAAATAACATATTATTCGTACCATTTATATATATATTACATTGAATGATGATAAAACTCTTTTCTTGCTGTTTTTAAGGCGAGTACATATTTCATTTTTTTTATTAAAGTATTTATAAATTTACTCCAGTAGGTTTTTCTTCTTGTTTCCGAGAGTCATTTGTTTTACTTATTATTGATATTCAGTTAATTGACTACAATTAGGTCTTTAACATAGACATTTGTTTCTTGATGATCAAAAGGCACTTGAGTCATCATCGTAAGTAAATTCACTGGGAACGAGATATTGACGGATGGTTGGTTGCCATATCGAAAAAAAATGAACCCGTTCGTCCGTCATCTTACCTTGATGGGACCTTCAGGGAGTACGTTGTGTAAGTCTTGAGTTATTGGGTTATTGATTGGCATGCAATACTGTACAGCGCCGATTAAACTTATCCAACAGGAGGTCGATTTATAATATAATACAGGTCATGAGAATTTTTAATTGAGTGTTCGTGGATGGTCTGCTTGGCTCACTCGCGCGCCTGGCAAGGAATTGTTTATCCTTGGTGGTTGACAGAGTAGTCCTTTACTCTCTTCACAATAATTATTTTATCTATTGACACCTCAATTTTTACTTAGCGGTGTGGTCTCTCGGATTTTATCTTTACGTCTTCTACGTAGTAACCTTAATTGGGTGCTCATTTCCATCTTAGATATCCTTACTAACTCCTCTTTCTAAACAGTTTTAAAAGGTAATTTACTCCACCCCCAGTTACTTGCCCCTTTTTAAGGGTTTCGTTTACCCCTGCATGCAACATGAACATGGTCGGGTTGTATTAACAGAAACATGACGATCAACACATTTGGGGTGGCTTCACTCATAATGTTCTCCCTAAAATATGGAGTTTAGGGCTTTTCGAGCATCTTTCCTGTCTTCTCTCTTATCTACGAACTTTCCACAGTCTCTATCTGCCCATCAATTTGTTGCATCCTTTTCTTTATACTATCACTATCACAACGGATACTACTTTTCTGAACTCTCTGATCGTATAACTCCTCCATTGAGAAGGCGCGTCGTTGCGACACGGCCACATTTAGTTTACAATTCCTTCTATAATCCTCTTCTCTGCAACGTCTCTCTGTACTGTCGCTGACTTTACCGCACATCGTCTACATTCATATCTCCATGATAATTCCTCTATGGTAAAGTTCTAGCCGTGCTCTACACTTCTCTTAATCTATTTGCCCCAACTATATTTGGCTTGCACACTTTCAAAACGCAGTGTGTCTGGCCATGTCGGCCTTTGAGCGGGATTCTATTTGGGAATTTCCTCTAGATTTAGTGGAACTTTGGAGGTCTTTGGCCTTTGAAAACCGGTGGAGACAAACATGCACACACACACACACACACACGCATTATCTATCTATATATCTACTCGATGGTACCAGTGTGTGGTCGTATTACTGTGTGTGGTACTCAATATGTGTCTATCTTTCTGTTATCTTATCTATCTATCCTTAAAGATCTAATCCTATCTATCTTCTTTTATCTCTACATCAGTTCTATTATCTATCTATCTATGTCTATCTCATCCTAATCTATCTATCTATGTATTCTAGTTATCTATCGTATCTATTAATCTATCTACTCTATCCTATCTATCTATTCTATCATAACTATCTATCAATCGTATCATATCGTATCCTAGTCTATCTATCTATCTATCTTCGTATCTATCTATCTATCTTCTATCTATCTTATCTATCTATCTATCTATCTATCTTATCTATCTATCTATCTATCTATCTATCTATCTTTTAATGTACCTAGTATAAGAAATATAAGAATTAAAGACTAAAAGACTAAAAGACTATCTATCTATCTATCTATCTATCTATCTATCTATCTATCTATCTATCTATCTATCTATCTATCTATCTATCTATCTATCTATCTATCTATGTAATAGTTATCTTATCTATCTATCTATCTATCTATCTATCTATCTATCTATCTATCTATCTATCTATCTATCTATCTATCTATCTATCTATCTATCTATCTATCTATCTATCTATCTATCTATCTATCTATCTATACTATCTATCATATCCAGCTGTAGTTGTGATGTATCTATTATCTATGCTATCTTCTATCTATCTATCCTATCTATTCTATCTATCTATCTATCTATCTATCTATCTATCTATCTATCTATCTATCTATCTATCTAAAATTTACTTATCTAAAATTCATAAATCTATTTTATTTTTTTTCTTGTTATATTAATGAACTTTGCAATTAAATTTCAAGCTGCAAAACGGCCATAATTGATAACTCTTAATAAAATATTATTTCTAATGCGACTTATTTAGTATTGTTATTCTCTCCTTTATTGATCTTTAAATTATATCAAATATTTATGGAAAATGAATCAAGCAAAATCAATTTTGATTTCGTTGCTTTTTAAAACTTATTAATTAATTATAGGAATGAGCATTTTCCACTGTTATTATTATTATTATTATTATTATTATTATTATTATTATTATTATTATTATTATTATTATTATTATTATTATTATTATTATTATTATTATTATTATTATTATTATTATTATTATTATTCTTATTTATTTTTTGTATGAAAGGTATTTATTATTATCATTATTATTCTTTTTATTGTTTCTATTTATTTATTCATTATTATTCTTCTTTTCTTATTATTATTTTATTTTATATTATTAATTATTTATTATTATTATTATTATTATTATTATTATTATTATTATTTATTATCACTATAATTATTATTATTATTTATTATTATTATTATTATTTTTTCTTATTCATTTAATATTATTAAATATAACAATTAATATTATTAGTTTTCTATATCTATTATTATTATATATTATTATTATTATTATTATTCATTATTATTTATTTTATTATTATGATTATTAGATATTATTATTAATTATTATATTATTATTATTATATTATTATTATTATTATTATTAATTATTATTATATATTATTATTATTATATAATTATTATTATTATTATTAATTATTATTATTATATTATTAATTATTTTTATTATTATTATTATTATTATTATTATTATTATTATTATTATTATTATTATTATTATTATTATTATTATTATTATTATTATTATTATTATTACTTTATTATTTTATTTATTTTATTATATTATAATATTTATTATTATTATTTTTTTTATTATATATATTATTGACTATATATTTTTATTATTTTATTATTCATTTTATTATATTATTATTATTATTATTCATTATATTATTATTATTATTATTATTATTATTATTATTATTATTATTATTATTTTTTTTATTATTATTGTATTATTGAATTATTGTGTTATTGTATTATTATTATGTATTATTATTGGAGGGTTGAAATTTATTAGATTTTTTTTGTCGAGTTCAAGGATTTGAATCGTTAATTAAAATTTTT
>JABUQX010062782.1:30000-47500 GCA_015478945.1 Trachelipus rathkii | reverse complement strand
TAACATCGGGGTTCGAAACTTTTAAAGAGATGTCTTTTTTTGCTGCGTATTTTCAAGTTTTTGTTAATTACTCTTGACTCATTCGTTATTAAAGAATATTTAAAAGTAAAGGAAAGGGTTCAGTAATACGTATCCTCTTTCCTTCACTTCAGATTTATTTTATGAAATCTCCACTTCCGTCTTATTTTTATTTCGTGAATCTTAGGTAACTTACGTTAAGCTAAATTAAGATATATGATAGTATATTATTATTATTGGTTACATATTATTAAGTTAAGGAAAGAAGTATATATAGTTGTTAGTTATTATTATTACAGTTATATATATAGAGTATATATATATATATATTGTTATTATTATTATTATTACATATATATCTCTATATATGTATATATATTTTCATATATTTAAATATATATAGATATATATATATATATATATATATATATATATATATATATGTATATTTAAAACACATGTATAAATAAAAAAAAATATATATATATATATATATATATATATATATATATATATATATATATATATATATATTATATATATATATTATATATATATATATATATATATATATATATATATATATATATATATACGGTATATTATATATATATATATATATATATATATATATATATATATATATATATATATATATATATATATATATATATATATATATATATATATATATATATATATATATATATATATATATATAGTTTTTTTTATTTGAAATGATTATTTTTATTAATGGGATAACACTAATAGTGATTACAGTAAAAGGCGAATGATAACGCAAATATACGAAAATGAGGGGATTAAACATTGCTGTTGTTTTTTTAATGTTTTATGTTTTTTTTTTTTTTATGTTAAGTTATTTGACTCTTGCCACTAGCAGAATTTAGAGTCCGTTGTGTCAATATTATTATAATTTGTAGTATTGTGGGAGTAGTAGTAGTAGTAGTTGCGGCGACAACATAGACAAATCGTCATTCGTCGTAATAACAGAGGAGGGAGGATGTATATAACAAGGGCTGCGGCTTCGAGCTAATGATAACGCTTACGTCAGGAGAAATGTAAACTTGAGTTCGTTTTTAAATACTTCCCTCAATGACATTATGTATCTTTTTTTAAACGAGGAAAATCTTGATATATATATATATATATATATATATATGTGTGTGTGTGTGTGTGCATAGTATATATATATATATATATATATATAATATATATATATATATATATATATATATATATATATATATATATATATATATATATATATATATATATATTGTGTGTGTGTGTGTGCACGCACGTGCAGGTATGCACAAAATAAGGTGCTAATGTGTTGCATTTTCGCTTTATAAAGGTTTAATGAATGTATATTAGTGTTAATAGTTTAATTTACCTATTAATGATGATGATGAAGTTGCATATGTTTGTGATGATTCACTGATGAATAGTTCTTTTGTCTTGCGTAAATCGCTCTCGATACTTTTTAATGAAGTAGTTCAGATTCTGTTGCTCCAGATCTTATCTGAACCCAGATGGAGCACGTGATACGTTGTTAGATTTATTTCGTAAACATTGTAAAAAAAAAGATATTAAATATGTATAATAAACACGATTATCATTTTGATCATCTTTTTGGTTTATATATATATATATATATATATATATATATATATATAGATATATATATATATATATATATATATATATATATATATATATATATATATATATATATATACTGTATATATAGCTATATTGTGCAAATCAGCATCTTGATATAATTTCGTTCAAGACGCGAGTTTAGCATATAATCGAGTAGCCGTTTTGCTAAGCCTGTTTCAATATGTTGCTCCTGGATTTTCTTAATAATATAGAGCGAACTTATCAAATAATGACCATTATTAAGAATTTTGATTGCATGTAGAAAGTGAATAATGGCAGAAATGTAAATAGGATAATTTTTTTTATACGCGTGTTTGTAATTAAATTGATTATGTTGTTTAAGCGTCCGTGTCGGCTAATGCTTATTATGGTTTAAAATAGGTTCTTATCTATCTATCTGTCTTTGCACTTGGAAATTATGATAATTTTGGATTTTTAAGCGTATTTCCCTTTGTTAAGGAGGAAGATTTTAGTTTCTTAATTAAAATTGAGAATGTAGTTTCCTTTACCGCTCTTTCCGCATTTATTTTTGATTTATTAATTATTCTGACTAGCACCAGATTGCTGCAGAGAAATGTTGTACCATTGTCATCAAAGCTTTTAGCATTATTACACATTTAAAATGATCTATGGTATTTTAACACTTTCGCCCCCCGTCTCCCTAAATAATAATTAATAATGTTAATAATAATAATAATAATAATAATAATAATAATAATAATAATAATAATAATAATAATAATATTTTAAATGTCAGTTACTTCCGAAATTCCTCGGGGAAATAAGGATTAATTCATAGATAAGACAGAGAGTGTGACCTTTGATCATTCTCATTCAGTAAACCGTACGTACGGTATTTATTTAGCCTTTACAAGAATCATAGAACCGAAAATGTATTATGTGGTATTAAGAGTAAAGGTTTGAATATATATATATATATATATATATGTATATATACATATGTATATATATATGTGATATATATATATAGTTATATATATATATATATATATATATATATATATATATATATATATATATATATATATATATATATATATATATATATATATATATATATATATATATATATATATATTTGATAGAGAGGAGAGAGAGAGAGAGAGAGAGAGAGATAGTATGGCTGTAGCCAGGGGTGTCTGAAATTTTTTAAAGTGACTTGAGGCTCATTTTTAATTTATAAAAATAATAATCAAAGCAAATGAAAAGTATATATTAATAGAAATAAGGTAAACATGTTTGTTGTTCGTGAAGAGCACAAAAGAATCTCTAGCGGAGGCAGTAATATTACGAACGTGGAAATAAATAGTGACTTTCTGATTAGAAGATTTGATGATGCAGAAGCAATGAAGTAAAGTTTTAGAGGTGTTCAAACCTTTGAAAATATAATGCAGGATTGTATGTGTATATTTGCTGTTCACATTTATATGGAGTACCTATTGGCATATTAAAAAGAACTGGGCACTCTTTCAGGTCACCAATGTGGGCAACTATTTTAATAGGAAAAAATAAGAAATATTTTCCCAGAAACAAAATGGACAAAATTACACGAATGAAATAGGTGGGTGGAAAATTACAACGGATTTTTGAAATTTAAAGAAATTTTTAAAGCAAATGTTGACACTTTCGAAGAGCTTGAGATGGATCAAGATATTGAACCTTCAAAA
Organism: Trachelipus rathkii; assembly: GCA_015478945.1. Classification (NCBI taxonomy): domain Eukaryota; kingdom Metazoa; phylum Arthropoda; class Malacostraca; order Isopoda; family Trachelipodidae; genus Trachelipus; species Trachelipus rathkii. The sequence goes on along the minus strand of JABUQX010062782.1, from coordinate 44,111 downwards.
ACCTTAAATCTTTTGAAATCTGTAATTACCATTGAATAGGTTGTAAGTTTATTCTTTATTTTCTCCTTCACTCTTCCATTATTTACTACATTACAGTCTCCATCATTAGTGAAAACAAATGCTGTTATTCGTACTGAAAATTTGACGCTTGTTTTGAAAGAAATTTGAGCAAAATCGGTGGAAAATTTTTTAAGCGGTTTGGAAGTTGCAACAGAAATTGTGTTTTCTGTTAACGAAGAAAAAAGAATTCGCCGTGTCAGAATGAAAAGAGAATTCCCTGTGTCGGAATCAATTGTTTAAAATGAAAAGAAATAATGCAATTGTAATCCGGTTTCTTGATGATATTTCAAACCAGTTAGAGAGCAAATTCTTGAACCATAGATCCATGCTTACCAATCTTTTTAAAGCGATCCCATCGATATCTACTAAAAATTTAGCGATTTTTAAAAATAAATTTGATATATACAGTCACATCTGGATTGATAGGAATTTTAGCATCTATCTTACTTACAAAGTGAGCTTCAGAAAGATATTTACTATGAAAAGTCTTGAAACATACTCTCTCAATTCTACATGGGAGGAAAGACTAACAGAAGTGGCTCTAATGTGTGTTCATCATAGCTACACATTTTAAAAGGAGGGAGTTATAAGTCATTTGGATGTTAAAAAGAGCGAAAATTATGATTGGTTCATAACAAACAAATTTCTAAATTCCTTTTTAATTTTCATCGTACTCTTTATTATACCATTTTCGAACATAACGTAATTAAATAATTTTTATTAAAAATTATTAGGCGTTTTCCTTCGAATAATTTTTGCCACGATAAATACTTAAAATATTTGTGATAATAAAAATAAACTTTTGTTACATTGAAAGCCATATTAAATTTGTTTTAAGTTTTGGCGGCAACTTTTCCCGCGAATAGTACAATGGGCACACACACAAGATGGTCCGAACGAAAATTATAACATTGGATTGAAGTACTGTAATTTTAGTTATATATATATATATAGTATATATATATATATATATAGAGAGAGAGAGAGAGAGAGAGAGAGAGATGTTAGATATATAATATATATATATATATATATATATATATATATATATATATATATATATATATATATATATATATATATATATATATATATATATATATATGGTTAGGAGATTGACTCACTGACTCTCATGCGAGAGGACGTTGGTTCAATCCTCCTCCGTGTAGCAGTTGGAGTTTTATCTACCTGGGGGCGAGAATTAAAACTCGAATACGAACACGTTGGTGGCGCTGGTTTGGGATAGTCGGCCTTAAAGTTCGATTTCCTGTGAAAAATATTTTAAATTTAATTTAAAGGTATATATATATATATATATATATTAAGTATAGATTTATAGTCAGTCTATGTGTATATATATATATATATATATATATATATATATATATATATATATATATATATATATATATATATATATATATATATATATATAAAAAGAACTCTATTCGCACACACATAAAGAGAGCTATCATAAAATTTTACCGATACCTCAAAAATCGACCGATACCACCGATACCGATACAGATACCATGGTATCGGTGCATCACTAATATATATATATATATATATATATATATATATATATATATATATATATATATATATATATATATATATATATATATATATATATATATATATATATATATATATATATATATATATATATATATATATATATGGTCAGCGTCTGGATTAGCCGTCATATGTATCTTAAAAACTATTAATGCTACAGTAAAACGGAATACATTGCTGGAATGCTGGTCCAATTTTAGTGCTGAAAATGTAAAAAAAAAAAAAAAATTAAAAATATATATCTAAAAACTACAATAGCTACAGAAAATACATATTTGGAATCCTGGTAAAACTTTAGATAGGAAATGTAAAAAAAAAAAAAATAAAAAATTATTGTTAATAATTATAGTAATATGATTAGAAGGCCTATTTAGAGACCTTTTATTGGTTTCTCGTTAAAATAAATAGACTTTCTATTAAATTTTTTTTTTTTTTTACTAAAGAATACCCAAGGGTATACCGCCCCGATGGCAGGAGTCGGGGTCTCTCGGCCTTCCGGGGAACTACGGGGTAGGATTATTTCCCCCCCTCCGGAACCCCCGCTCTTTGGTGTTTGGGTGTCGGGGTTCCTCCGCCCCCTACGGGGATGGAAAACGTCCCCCCCTCTTTCCCCCGTCGGCTCGAGCCCCCTAGTGTGCCGTATAAAGCAAAATTTAATAGAAAGTATTTATTTTAACGAGAAACCAATAAAAGGTCTCTAAATAGGCCTTCTAATCATATTACTATAATTATTAAAATAATATTTTTTTTTTTTTTTTACATTTTCCTATGTGAAATTTTACCAGGATTCCAAAAATGTATTCTTTTTTGCTGTAGCTATTGTAGTTTTTGAGATATATATATATATATTTTTTTTTATTTTTTTTTTTTTACATTTTCCGCACTAAAATTGGACCAGCATTCCAGCAATGTATTCCGTTTTACCGTAGCATTAATAGCGTTTTTAAGATGTACATATGACGGATAAACCAGGACGCTGGCATATATATATATATATATATATATATATATATATATATATATATATATATATATATATATATATATATATATATATATATAATATTTATATATATATATATATATATATATATATATATATATATATATATATATATATATATATATATATATTTATTAAAAATATTGATAAAATTGCAATCATTTTCGAGGAAAAGAGTAAAACCAGTAATATCTATGATTTAATCCTCTTATTCACACACACCACACACACACACACACACACACACACACACACACACCTACACACACACACACACACACTACTAGTACACCCATAGAGATTTTCGGCCGAGTTAATAACTTCGATCTCACTTCACCATAAATTTATTTTTTTGTTTATCTTGAGACTATAAAGTTCTCTCTCTCTCTCTCTCTCTCTCTCTCTCTCTCTCTCTCTCTATATATATATATATATATATATATATATATATATATATATATATATATATATATATATACTTCTGTAGTAAATTGTATATTTGTATATATTTCTATATTTTTATTGCTATATATACATATCTAAATATATAAAATATATATATATATATATATATATATATATATATATATATATATATATATATATATATATATATATATATATATATATATATATATATATATATATATATATATATATATAAACCTTATTAATCCTAGCTCCGTTCTTCGATGAAACAAACTGAAAATGTGAGAAATATGTCGAAATTGAGGAAAATCATAAAACCTCCGGAGATTCCCAATAAAAAAAAAAATACAAACATAAAATCCGTTAATTTTTTTTATTATTACCAGAAATGCTTTAAATTAGAAAAGTTTTTTAAAAATACATCTTTAAAAAAATCTATCGGATCCCACAATACAACTGCATGACACACTTACTCGTGAGTGACGGTAAAGTAATTAAATTTTTCTTCAACACGATGATAAGCCTATAAAAAATAAAAGGTTTAAAAAAGGTAGAAATGTGGAAGAAACATGAATTTTACATATTGTAAAATTAAAATTTAAAGACTATAACTTATTCAAATTTATTTCTCAAGAAAGTTTTAATAAGTTATATTTCTCTCTTTTCAACTCATTTTAAACATTTCTTCATGTAAGTGTCATGAAAATCTGAAACTGCAATTTTTTTTTAAAATTATTCCTCCGTAGAGAAATGTTATAAAAAGGAAATTTTGGGTGCTTGTAAAAAAAAAATTTTTTTTTGTAGGTCCGGTGTTTTTCATTACGATTTTTCTTAATTATAACTTTATATCTATATATATATATATATATATATATATATATATATATATATATATATATATATATATATATATATATATATATATAGAGATAGAGAGAGAGAGAGAGAGAGAGAGAGAGATATATATATAGGCACTTATCCTTTAAAAGGAAGTTACATAAAGTGGCATAATATCGACAATCGCGGAACTCTGCTCATGCAGCCCAGCAGTGTCACGTGTTAGCTAAAACTCCAATAGAAAGATCGCGAAAGTTTCCACAAGTTGCTTTTTTTATCATGTTAATTTTTATATGTAATTTTTTTTAATTTTTTTTTTATATATTTTTAAGGGGCTCGAGCCGACGGAGGGACAGAGGGGGGGACGAAGTCCCCCCCGTCGTCCCCCGCTGAGGCCGAGAGACCCTGACTCTTTCAAATCTTTGCTATTTAATCTTGGGTATTCCTTTAGTAAAAAAAAAAAAAAAATGTCGCACTATTGCCTTGAAATAATCGAAAAAATCGATTACATTGTTCGTTCGATATATATCGGTTAACTACCTTTTAAAGGACAAGTTCCTATATATATATATATGCACCGGATCTCATTGTTTGCGCCGACTCACAATGTCGGCCGGTCGGATATAAGCCCAAAATATTAAAATAAGAAGTATCAAAAACTAAAAAAATGTTTTTCGCACAATGTGTGAAAGCAAACAGTTTTTTACATTTTCGTCCCATGGTGGTGCGACCACACTGCAGCTCGCTGTTCCAAAAACGTATTATTTTTGGATTATTTGCAAACAGTTTTTTACATTTTCGTCCCATGGTGGTGCGACCACACTGCAGCTCGCTGTTCCAAACCGTATTATTTTTGGATTATTTGCAATTGTTTTTAACGCTGTTCATTATGAATGAAGTCTTTTAACATTTTACCTCCGCTCCTTCCTAAACTACTCATCGCCAGCCTGGGTACCAATAATATCACAGTCCAATATTCAAAAATTGGAAGCCGTACAAAACAAAGCTCTTAGGATAATAACAAGTAGCCATATCTCCATGCCCTTTCACCACTTACTAACCGAAACAAAGATTTTTTTCTATGAAAGCTGGTTTTGACATGATCAGCTGTCAGTTTTACAGTAAATCGCTCAACAGATCAGCCCCTGCATCAATTACTACAACAACCCCCTGCGCCAAGAAGGAAAAAAAATCACACCAGCATTATACTATTCTAACATATACAGGGCGCTTTCCCCCCTTCCCCCCGCCTCCAGACACTCCCATTATCAAACACATCCATACCCAATTAACATACCCAAATAAAACCCTACCCCAATCAAATACACACGAAATTCCCTTTGCAGAACAAACGTTGAACCGCCAAACCAGGGAAATGCTGTTCCGTACCCTCTGGGCACTATCCCTCCCTTCAAGAATATAAATTTAAAATTCATAATGCACCCCCCCTCCAACTATCAAAGAATTGCCTTCGTAACAAATGACGATACAGAACATCTCTTACTAAGCAGCTTGAATTTAGCGAACGTCAGACACAACTTCGACGCAGTCTTTCTGACGGATCTCTGTGTCCAGCCTGCTGTGGTGACGTAGTATCTCGATCGCCCGATTCTCGTAGGAGGGGAGATTGGGGCTACCAAATTATAATATATATATATATATATATAAAATAAAAGTATATATATATATATATATATATATATATATATATATATATATATATATATATATATATATATATATATATATATATATATATATATATATATTAGTGATGGGACGATTATGAAATTTTTGCCGATGACGATGACGATTATAGTAAATTTTGACGATGACGATGACGATTATTTGAAAAAATATATTTAAATTTTTTTTTCTCTCTTCTCTCTCTCTCTCTCTCTCTCTCTCTCTCTCTCTCTCTATATATATATATATATATATATATATATATATATATAATATATATATATATATATATATATATATATATATATATATATATATATATATAATATATATATATATATATATATATATATATATATATATATATATATATATATATACAAGGCTGTAGACAGGGGGGTCAGGGGTTCAACCCTCCGAAATTATTTAAGCGATCAAAATTTTTGATTCCTTAAGTCTCTTAATTTTAATAATAATAATAATAATAATAATAATAATAATAATAATAATAATAATAATAATAATAATAATAACAATATTTATAATAATAATAATAATAATAATAATAATAATAATAATAATAATAATAATAATAATAATTAATGAATATGAAAAGTATTTATTAATGGAAATGAGGAGACATGTTTGTGGTCCGTAACGATTTCTTAGGTCAGTGGTTGTTCTTCATATATGTATAAAATATTTAGACCAGGGACTTAAATGTAAGGTTTCCAAGTTTGCAGATGATAGCAAATTGGCTACCTCAGTTAGGAATAATGATGAATGTATAAATATTTAAAAGATAAGGAGGGAGCTGTAATCGTTGATGGGACTAGCAAGTTCATTCCTTCTTCAACTAAATCTTTCTCTCCCTCATACCCAGAGGGTCTGACCAAAGGGTTCTTCCATTTAATAGGCTAGAGACTGTGTATCAGGGGTGGAAAAATTCTCGTTCCCCTAACTCCTGCCAATTTTCATTCAGCTAGAAATCGTTGCAGGATACTCTTCGACGAGCAAAGTGGTCAAACGAAAGTGCGCTAACTTCCTTGGTTCTCCTACTGACAAATCTTCTGGCCTCTTGCCAAAAACATCTCTAACTTTTGTAAATCTCCCTTTCCTCTGATGGTTCTGTTGTTAATTCTCCAACTGAAAGCTAGCCAATCTTCGGCCTCCTATTTACTCAACTCAACTCCTAGACGATTCTGGCATTTTTCCTCCCCTCCTTCTCCCTCTCAGGTGTCCTATCTTTGGCCCGTGATTACATTGACGCTGTGAGAGGTCCTGAAACGGCGAAGGATAGTGAAGACATGCAGTCCAAATCGTGCAACCCTCCCAAGTTTTGAGGGAGTGTGCTTCCGTGCCATCCCCGCCCCTCGCTCAACTATACTCCCTATGTCTCAATACTAGCACTTTCCCTCAGTGTTGGAAGCTCGCACATGTCCAACCTATTCTGAAAAAAGGAAGCCGCTCTGATCCTTCTAACTATCTTGCTATAGCTCTCACTTGTATTCTATCTAAGATCTTTGAAACCCGTCTCAACTCTGACTTCTTAGATTATCTGGAAACTCATTCCTTTCTTTCCGATAGCCAGTACGGCTTTCAGCGCTCGAGGCTCTTCTGGCGATATACTTTCCTATCTAACCGATTTATGGTTTTCTGCTCTTAGGAACTACGGGGAGACTTGCGTGGTGGCGCTTGACATATCCAAAGAATTTGACCGGGTATGGCACGCGTCACTGCTCTCCAAGCTCCCCTCCTTTGTCTTTCTCTTTGCTTAATTATGTCTAGCTTTCTTTCAAATCTCTAAATATCGGCTGTTGTTGATGGGGCGACTTCTTCTTTTTCTGTCAATAGTTCTGTCTTATCTCATACTTTATTCCTACTTTTCATTAATGATCTTCTCACCTGCACATCTAACTCTATCCACTCATATACCGATGACTCGACCTTTCATTCTTCAACTCATTTCAGTTCTGCTTCCTCTTTTACTTCTAGAATTGCCTCTCGTCTTAATCTTTCCTATTCTATTCGCTGATCTGGATAGAATTTCCGGATGGGGTCGTCTCAACCTTGTGAAATTCAATTCTTTAAAAACCAACTTCGGCAAATCTCCTTCTCTTAAAACGCATTCTAACTTTCCTATCTCTTTCGACGGTTCTCTCGTGTCTCCTGTTGACAATATAAACATCCTTGGCCTTAACATAAACAAAAAAAATTTCTGAAACCTCATGTCACAACGGTTGCTATGGCCTCAAAGGGAACTGGGATCTGTTTAGACTGCGAGACTTTTTTTCCTCTTCTCAGTTGCTCCAGCTATACAGGGTCTCATCCGCCCTTGTATGGAGTACTGCTCTCATATCTGGGGGGCTCTGGTTTCACCCGGCTTTTGGATAGGGTCGAGTCAAAGGCCAAAAGGCTTATAAACTGTTCTGTTGGTGCTTTATCTCCATTCTATAGCACCCCAGCGGCAAGTGCTCGAGGGAACTAACATTTCATGATCACCACCTTTTACGTTACTGCTCCTTCGTAGTTAACAAGGGAGTGCTGTATCTGTGTTGATATTTGTGTTGATATTGGTAACTCCAGGCTAGTTCTGCGGTGCTTCCTTCTTTCCGGCAACCTCTGTTCTGTAGAATTCTCTTCCATCTTCTGTGTTTCCTACTCAATATAATCTCCCTCACTTTAAAGCCTGCGTCTGTGCTCATCTGCGTAATTTGCGCTAGAGAACCTGGGAGATTCACATCCCTCCCTTTGAGTTTAGCCCCACTGGGAAATGAAAGACAACTAGAAAACCTGGTGGGCAGATATGTGGCAAATGAACTAAACCCTACCACCCATCCAAAAACATCATTTAGTCCATCCCAGAAAATCGCACCTTCAACATTAATTCTTGATGGAACTATATAACAACCAACATACTTCTACCTATTCAAACTTAAATTTAACTTTTAGAATTCTATACTCACACACAAAATCTACCATAGCTTTCTACCACAAGCTCACTCATCAGAATTGCAAATCTTTCTATCCCCTCTCATTCCTTTCCACCAACACAAAACACATTTCACACCACACCACTCATTTTCACAATTTCCTTCCATCTTTGTTTCAGTCACAGAGCCAGCAAATCAAATTTGCCCTTCTAAATACATGCATCACCTCTCTCCTCTTCTCAACATTTATGATTCTGACATTCCATGTATCCATACGATTCATACATTTTCGCCTAAAGATAGAACGCCGCTTACAGCGATCACGATCCTTTCTGAGCTGATACAGCATTCTATAAAATATTGCAGTGGGCAGCCAACCAACCGGCCACCACCAACACTTAGTTGCCTTCTAATCGACACGCAGGACATACGATGTCGGCAATTTTTTCTCCCCCACACACATGTATGGATATAAAGGATAGGGATGTTTGCAAGATGTTGTCTAGAAGAGTTATGTTGATATAAGTACGAGTATATGGATATGTGGATAAAAGATGGTGTCTCAAAGATGTTGTCTGGAGGATGAGTGTGGATATAAACGCAGAACAGAAAGGCGAACCATTAGGCACTGGAATGTCATACATTGGATATATATATATATATATATATATATATATAGGCATATATATATATATACATATATATATATATATATATATATATATATATATATATATATATATATATAAATATATATATATATATATATATATATATATATATATATATATATATATTATTGAGTTTTAATATTATCCAAAATTCTTAATATTTGTTCAATTAATCGGCAAAATAATCGGCAAAAATTGCCGATGCCGATGACGATTGGAAAAAAATATGCCGATATGACGATTAATTCATCGATTTAATATATATATATATATATATTAGCATATATATATAGTATATATATATATATATATATATATATATATATATATATATATATATATATATATATAGAAAGAGTAGCAGCAGTATATATATATATATATATATATAGTATATATATATATATATATATATATATAAATATAAATATATATTATATATATATTGACCAAGGAGATCCAATTGACATTGTTTATATATATTTCTAGTAATGCATTTGATAAAGTAACCCATTGTAGAAGACTGATGCAAAAGTCATCACAATATGGGGATTAAGGTGGAGAAGTTCCTAAGTTATTGGATATAGATACAGACTGACTGAGTAAGAGAACTAGCATGGCATGCTGAATATCATAAACTGCTTATGGGAGCTGATGAAAAATTTTTGGTTTTCTCAAGATTCTGAAGCTGGGCACATTTCTTTTTTCCTTTATTTTATATAAACTGATTTTGAAGAGGGAATAAATCATGTTTAAGTTTTGCTAATGATACTAAATTGCCTCAATGCTGGAATCTCAAGATTTAGAAAAGTTCGAAAGATGACTTGGATAAAACTTCTTTGTTTACATTATTAAACTATAAAACCTAATTTCTACAAATTAGGTAGTTACCATGATGATAAAACTGATTGATTTAAAAAAATAAGAATAGAAATGACCCTAGAGCCTGTTTACTGAAAAGGAAAATTAAGATTTTTGATGTAAGTATTAAAAGCATTTTTGAAATTATTGAACCCTAGAAATTTGAAGCAACAAAAAGCAGGAGTAGAAACAATTAAACCTGTAATCTTGTTTGGCGAGGAGTGAGGAAGTAATGGAACGAAACCTTATAATAGTTGGAGCAGACCCGTTAATTTCAAATTACTGGTAGTTTTGGAGTCTTTCTTTGATTCTAAAAGTACATTGAAAATGGCCCTATGGAGTTACTAAATGTTGAGCTGCAGGTGTGAAAGACTTTGTGGGTTTTGCAAGTATGAGTTATAACAGTCAGGTGAAAGAGCATGCTGAGGAGACATAAATCTAATGAGATATGATTCATCGTTATAATTTTTTTATATTCTCACCTCTACTCGAGAAGAGTAAGTTTAAGTTCTTTCAAACATAATCATGATAGAACTAGAAGTCACATAAAGGTCATATAAAAAGCTTATCATGAAATTGGAAATACTTTTTTCAGTATGGAATAAGAGGTTACAGTTTATGATTTACTGACGTGGCATGGGCATTCTGCTTCAACCATGTAAATGTTTCTAGTATTAAATAGTTAATATATATTGATCTTTTTATTTTATATTTCTTTAAATGGGCCATTGTTTTGAACTGTATTCTAAAATAAATAATAAAAATAAATTTTGCAATTTTTATTATATTTTCAACTTGACTGCTGCTCGTTTTGTCTGGATTACTTTTTTATTATCCACTTGGTATAAGGCTAAATGCATGTTCAGTAATGAGAGGGATAATGGTGGTTGTCCAATATATAAAAAAAAATTTCATTTATCTTCATTGAAAATTAGAAGAAATTTTTACGTGTAATGCGAACGGTAGATTTTAAGAGGTATTTCAAGAAAAGAAAAATTCCAGTTCGCACCCAGACCGGAATTTAATGAGAAATTCATGAACACCTCTAACTCAGATGTAAGGAAATTCTAACTGCCTAACAATCATTTATTTCAATAATTGTCAAAAAACATGCCATTTTCTGTCACTAATATCTAACTCTTATAAAGTCAATTTAAAGAGCGATCAAGTCGCATATAGAACCTCCACTAGCCACCTCATTCACTGAGTTTATATATATATATATATATATATATATATATATATAGTATATATATATATATATATATATATATATATATATATATATATATATATATATATATATATATATATATATATATATATATATATATATATATATATATATATATATATATATATATATATATATTAGTGATGGGACGATTATGAAATTTTGACGATGCCGATTAATTAAAAAAGAAATTTATATCTTAAAAATTTCTCTTTATATATATATACATATATATATATATATATATATATATATATATATATAGCAGATATATATATATATATATATATATATATATATATATATATATATATATATATATATATATATATATATATATATATATATATAAAGCTATAGAGAGGGGGGGTCAGGGGTTCAACCCTCCGAAATTATTTAAGCGATCAAAATTTTTGATTCCTTAAGTCTCTTAATAATAATAATAATAATAATAATAATAATAATAATAATAATAATAATAATAATAATAATAATAATAATAATAATATTTATAATAATAATAATAATAATAATAATAATAATAATTATTATTATTATTTAGTTAATGTACATTTAATAAAAAGTATTTATTAATGGAAATGAGGAGACATGTTTGTGGTCTGTAACGATTTCTTAGGTCAGTGGTTGTTCTTCATATATGTATAAAATATTTAGACCAGGGACTTAAATGTAAGGTTTCCAAGTTTGCAGATGATAGCAAATTGGCTACCTCAGTTAGGAATAATGATGGATGTATAAATATTTAAAAGATAAGGAGGGAGCTGTAATCGTTGATGGGACTAGCAAGTTCATTTCTTCTTCAACTAAATTTTTCTCTCCTCATAATCCATGTTATCAGCTGAGCCCTCCCGCCATTCAGGCTAGAGACAGTGCGTATCGGGGTGGAGAAATCATCGTTCTCCAATCACTCTCGCCAATTTTCATTCAACTAGAAATCGTTGCAGGGATACTCTTCGACGAGCAAAGCGGGCTTTCATCAAACGAAAGTGCGCTAACTTCCTTGGTTCTCCTACTGACAAATCTTTCTGGCCTCTTGCCAAAAACATCTCTAGCAACTTCTGTAAATCTCCCTTTCCTCTGATGGTTCTGTTGTTAATTCTCCAACTGAAAAGGTGGCCTCCTATTTTCCACTAACTCAACCCTAGACGATTCTGGCATTTCTCTTCCTCCTCCTCCTTCTCCTCTCAGGTGTCCTATGTCTTTGCCTGTGATTACATTTGATCGGGTGCATAGGCCCCTGAAATCTATGAAGGATAGGAAGGGTGGCCCAGATGGCATTCCTCCCCAAGTTTTGAGGGAGTGTGCTTCCGTGCCATCCCCGCCCCTCGTTCAACTATACTCCCTATGTCTCAATACTAGCACTTTCCCTCCGTGTTGGAAGCTCGCACATGTCCAACCTATTTCGAAAAAAGCGCTCTGATCCTTTCAACTATCGCCCTATAGCTCTCACTTGTATTGTATCTAAGATCTTTGAAACCGTCTCTAACTTTGACTTCTTGATTATCTTGGAAACTCATTCCTTTCTTCTTTCGATAGTTGCATTTGTTTCAGCGCCTGAGGTGCATCTGGCCGATATACTTTCCTATCGAACCGGGAGATCGTTCGCAGCGATGGCCACATACTGGGAGACCAGGTGGCTGACACATCCAAATGTGACCAAGTATGGCACGCTGCCACTGTCTCCAAGCCCTCCTTGCTCTTTCTCTTGCTTAACATATCTTTGCAGCCTTCTTCAAATCTCTAAATATCGGCTGTTGTTGATGGGCGACTTTCTTCTTTTTTCTGTCAATAGTGGTGTTCTCAGGGTTCTGTCTTATCTCTATACTAGTCCTATTTTATTCCTACTTTTCATTAATGATCTTCACCTGCACATCTAACTCTATCCACTCGTTTACCGATGACTCGACCCTTGATTGTTCAACTCAGATAAGTTCCACTCCAACGTCAAGTCCAAAATTACATCTCGACCTAATCTTAATCTACTCTGCTGATCTGGATAGAATTTCCGGTGGTGTCGTCTGAACCTTAGAATTTCATCTCTAGCAACTTCTGTAAATCTCCTTTTCTAAAACGCATTCTAACTTTCCTATCTCTCGACGATTCTCTCGTCTCTCCTGTTGACAATATAAACATCCTGGCCTTAACATAAACAAAAATGTCTTGGAAACCCATGTCACAACGGTTGCTAGGGCGGCCTTAAAGGAACTGGGAGCGTTCTGCTTGTGACTATATCTTGCTCCTTTCTCAGTTTCCAACTTCTTAATGGTTAATCCGCCCATATTTTTTTAATTCTGTGTGTTCTTTTTTTTTTACAGAAGATAAACACCACTGCTCACGGGCAGAGCCCTAATCTAGAGGGGTGTACTGATTAACGTCCGAGCAGGACGGAGCAAAGCCTAAGGAGAGAATTGCTCACATTCTCCCACCCGACCAGTTGCGAACCTGGGACCCTCACTTTGTTTGGTGAGTGCTCTAACACTGAGCTACCGGGCGCTTTTTAAATAAATAAATATAAAATATTAAAAAAATACATATATACATATACAAATACATAAGTACATACACATCAAAATACATATATAAATATAATATATATTTTATATATAGGGAGAGTAATATATATATAAATATAAAATATATATATATATATATATATATATATATATATATATATATATATATATATATATATATATATATATATATATATATATATATATATACATATATAAATATAATATAATTATAATATTAACCAATACATATATAATAATAATATAATATAATATAATTTTTAC
>JABUQX010062782.1:7500-22500 GCA_015478945.1 Trachelipus rathkii | reverse complement strand
ATATATATATATATATATATATATATATATATATATATATATATATATATATATATATATATATATATATATATATAATTATATATTATTTGTAAAGGTATTACACTGGCAATGTAGGGGGCTCGAGCCGACGGGGAACACAAGGGGGACGTTTTTCCATACCCCGTGGGGAGGGGCGGAGAACCCCCGCGACACCTGGGCTACTCTAAATATGGGGTTCCTGAGACCCCGGAGGTAATTAGTCTTACCTGTAGTTTCCCGGAAGGCCGAGAGACCCTGACTCCTGCCACATCGGTGGTATACCCTTGGTAGTTCTTAGTTAAAAAAATGCAAAATTTATTAGAAAGTCTATTATATTTCAATTGAGTAACCACAAAAGGTCTCTTAAATAGGCTCTATCATATTACTGCAATATTATTTTTATTTAAATTAATAATTTTTATTTTTATTATTTACATTTTCCTAACTAACATTTTACCAGGATTCCATAAACAGACATCTCTGTGTCATTGTAGTTTTTGAGATTTTTTTTTTTTTTTTCTTTCCCGGTAGCTGCTGTAGTTTTTGAGATATGGATTGTGGCTCTTCTAGAGAAAAACCATATTATATATATATATATATATATATACATATATATATATAGTATATATATATATATATATAAATATATATATATATATATATATATATAGCATATATATTAGCAGTATATATATATATATATATATGAGTAGTGAGAGGTCATGTTTGATTGTATATGGCTTAAAACTAAAACGGAATAAATTGCTGGAATGCTGGTCCAATTTTAGTGCTGAAAATGTAAAAAAAAAATATATATATCAAAACTATTGGTTGAGCTGCCAGCGAAAGACATTTGAAACTTAGTATTGAACACATAGGGAAAATGTGTGTGTGTGTAATAAAAATATTTGCTAATAATTATTATGATATACCAGTTGAGACTCTTTTTATTTATTTCCTCGACAAACAAACAGACTTTCATTAAATTTTTGCTTTTTACCAAAAGAATACCCAAGGGTATACCGCCCCGATGGTTAGGAAAGTCGGGGTCTCGGCGCCTTCCGGGGAACTACCATGGCAGACATTTCCTCTGAGGCCCCAAACCCCTGCCTTTGGCATCGGGTGTCGTGGGTTCCTCCATTTCCATAAAGGAAACATCCACCCCTATGTTCTCCTACGGTCAGAGCCCCCTAGTGTGCCGTATAAAGCAAAATTTAATAGAAAGCCTATTTATTTAACGAGAAACCAATAAAAGGTCTCTAAATAAGCTCTCTAATCATATTACCATAATTGTCAACACACTTTTATTTTTTTTTATTTTTAATATTTTTCAATACTGCCAAATTTACCTAGGATTCCAAATTATTTTTTCGCTGTAGCCATTTTTCTTTTTGAGATATATATATATATATATATATATATATATATATATATATATATATATATATATATATATATATATATATATATATATATATATATATATTTTTTTTTTTTTTTTTTTACATTTCCAGGGCACTAAAATTGGACCAGCATTCCAGCAATGTATTCCGTTTTACTGTAGCATTAATAGTTTTTAAGATTACATATGACGGACAACGGTTGGCCTATATATATATATATATATATATATATATATATATATATATATATATATATATATATATATATATATATATATATATATATATATATATATATATATGAATTTGTTTGGAAAAGACAATTTCAAGGTCAGGATTTATTTAAAAGTATATTAAAATGTATATCTGAATTTAAAACAATTTAATTTTAACTACTATTTAATTATTATTATAAGGTATTTTTTCTCTCTCAATAAATGTTCAAAAGAATTGTTTTTCTTAAATTTGTAACTTTTTTGTACTTCACAATTGAAGATATTTATTTCGTAAGAATATTTCTTATTTTTTAATTTAGGTTAAAGCTGAATTTTTTGTTCGAATGCATTCATTTGTCAGAAAATAATAAATGTCGTGATGAAGTAAAAAAGGTCCTATATATATATATATATATATATATATAAAATATATATATATATATATATATATATATATATATATATATATATATATATATATATATATATATATATATATATATATATATATATATATATAAATAAAAAACAAACCTTTCACAAAAATAAAAATAAATAAATTAATTTAATTTACGTCCCTTTCGCCAACCGAAAAGTAATTATTTAACTTTCAATTTTGTACGTTGATTGGTCAATAATAATAGAAATACGCCTTTTGATTGGCTCTTAAAGCACTCTTGTGATTGGCTCCTAAATGATTGTGCAATTTTGTTCTGTTTTCATTTTTTTTTATGATTTTTTAACATCCTGTAGAAACAAGAAATAGACTCGGATTCGAATCCGGATTCGGAATCAAGCTCCGAATCCGAATCCGTGTGTGTAAAAATGTTCGAATCCGAATCCGATCCAGCACCTTCGGATTCGAATCCGAATCCGAATCCGTGTGTGTGGAATGTTCGAATCCGAATCCGAATCCAAGCACCTATGGATTCGAATCCGAACTGGATTCGAAAGCTCCATCACTGATACACCCAACACATATATATATATATATATATATATATATATATATATATATATATATATATATATATATATATATATATATATATATATATATATATATATATATATAGGAGATATATAAATATATTTATTTATATAAAAAAATATTATTTCAGTTAAAGAGCTCTAATTCAACACTTGCATCTTTGAATATAATTTAAATGGACAATTTTTCCTAAGAATGAACCTGAAAACCAGTTTAAGAAAAGGTTATAAAAAATGATAAATCTGAAGAGAGTGTGAAGATAATGATGCAAAATGTTGCTGGTTGGAGATGCAAGAGTAAATGGCTACATTTTTAAAAGATGAAAAGTTATCTTTACTTTAGACGATAAAATGTTGAAAACCATTTACGAACATTTCTAGAATGACTTCAAAAACATAAAATATATTATGCTAAATAAAAGAAGGTAAAACCGTGCCGAAAACTGCTACATTAAATAGGGCTCTCGCCCGTGAGTTGGTGGTGAAATCTGGTAAAATAGTATATCTATGTGTTAGTGTTAGATATATATATAATATATATATATATATATATATATATATATATATATATATATATATATATATATATATATATATATATATATATATATATATATATATATATATATTATTGAGTTTCAAAATTATCCAAAATTCTTAATATTTATTCAATTAATCGGCAAAATAATCGGCAAAAATTGCCGATGACGATGACGATTGAATGTCCATCACTAATATATATATATATATATATATATATATATATATATATATATATATATATATATATATATATATATATATATATATAGAAGTTATATATATATATATATATATATATATATATATATATATATATATATATATATATATATATTAGATATATCGATACAAGAAAAGAGAGCGATACAGATACAGATACTCTTTTTTTTTTTAGGTGCCCATACCGCGATACCGATACCGATACTTTAATTATTATAATAAATACACAGTAATAAGATAGAACATTTGTGCACTGCTAGGCAACTAAAGATTGCATTCCCTGTACAACAAACTTAGTCATTTATATTTCATATTTGGTTGTGCCCAAGTATATTTATTTTATAAATTAAAATAATAGTACGTTTAAGGAATAATAATTGCAAATTTAATATTAATAACTTTTTTATGTTTGTGTTTATTTAATATTCCATTTCCATTTTCAAGTAAGTATTAACAAAGTTTAGCTACTAGCTTTTATGTTTTAACATGATTACAATTTACAAGAAGATTCTTTAACTAGCTACAATATAAAGAATAAAAATAATGAAAGAAGAGACCTCAATTAATCAGCCGAAAAGTTAAAATAAAAAAACGCTATTACTCAAACATGACATAATAAAATACTCTTTTAAGATAGATATCATTCAATACTCAAATTCAAAAATTCACAAATTGTGATGCAAAACATTAAGCTTTCACTAGTATCTGGCGAGACTGTTCCTTTTTGGGGTGCCAGGTATCCTACCTTCCATCTATAAATACGCCTCTCTCTGACTACATGGAGGTGCTGGATAATTATTTGCCTGCAAGTACTGATAATAATGAAAACCTTAGCCCATTTTCATGCCGCATGAAAGGATTCCCTTCTGTAGGCAGCACTTCATGTTTTCGTAGCTCATCTCCTCTTTCACAGATTGCAAAATTTGAATTATCTTTGCTCCTTGATGACTGTCTCTTCAGTTTTTATGATGAGGTTCCCTGGTGTGATTCCTTTGAAGGTGAATGAGATGTCAATGCAATTTCGGCCATGAACTTATCAACTTATCAAAGTCTAACATATCCAAATCCTCATCTTCAGTAGGTTTATTTGCTGAAAAGCCACCATCGTCACTATCAGTGCTGTTACCAGGGGTTGCAGATAAGGCGGCTTCCACTTCTCTGTCTCTTTTTTTTTTTTTTTTTTTTTGTGAAGCGGGCAAGGTCCCTTGAAGGTGCTATTTAGTCTATCTAGAAGGGTTCACCGTCGAGGTGCTATTCTTGTGAGTTTCAGCTAGCTTGGCACCCTTATTAGAACCTTTCTTACGGTTTATTTTACACTGTCACCGCTGCTCACGAGCAGAACCCTATTCAAGGAGTGGGTGTTGAACGCTCAAAAATCCATCTAACGCAAATTACGTAGATGAGCACAGACGCAGGCTTTAAAGTGAGGGAAATTAAATTGAGTAGGAAACACAGATGATGGAAGAGAATTCCACAGAACAGAGGTGGCAGGAAAGAAAGAAGCACCGCAACGAACCAGTCTGGAGTCCAACATCAACACAAAACTCATGTACAGACACAGTACGAAGGGGTCGTAAAGGTGGTGGTACGCGAGTGGATAGCTCCCTCGAGCACTTGCCTCTACAGTAATATAAAAGGGATAAAGCACCAACATCACGCCGCAAATATAAAGGGTCAAGTGAAATAGAAAGAGGACAGTTTATAAGTCTTTTTGCCTTTGACGAACTATCCAAAGCTTGACAAACCAAAGCCCCGTCCCCAGATATGAGAGTAAGTACTCATGGTATGGATGAGACCCTTTGTATGGGTGGGAGTAACTGAGAAGAGGAAAAGAAGTCTCGCAGTCAGCTCCCAGCTTCTTTGAGGCCACCCTAGCAACCATTGTGGATTTGAGGTTTTCAAAACATTTTTTGTTTATGTTAGACAAGGATGTTTATATTGTCAACAGGAGACACGAGAGAAACCGTCGAAAGAGATAGAAAGTTAAGTGTCTTAGAGAGAGAGATTTGTAGAAGTTGTGTTTTAGAGTTAAATTTCACAAGCTTGAGACGACCCAACCCTGAAATTTTATCCAGATCAGCGAGAATACAATCGGAAAGATTAAGTGAGAGGCAATTCCAGAAGTAAAAGAGGGAGCAGAACTGATATGAATTGAAGAATGAAGGGTCAAGTCATCGAACATATGAGTGGATAGAGTTGGATGTGCAGGAAGATCATGATGAAAGCAGGAATAAAGTAGGAGATAAACGAGAACCCTGAGAATACCAATATTGGACAGAAAAAGCAGTCGCCCAATTCAGCAACAGCCAAACATTTTGTTCCATTTGAAAGAAAGCTAGACATGAGTAAGCAAAGAGAAGGAGGAACCCAAAGGAGGGAGTTGAGAGCAGCACGCGTGCCATACCCGGTCAAATGCTTTGTATATGTTAAGCACCACACAAGTCTTCCGTAGTTCCTAAGGGCGAACCAATCGTTAATAGGCGGCACGCCGATTCCTAAGCAATCAGTCACTATAATCACAAAGAAGGGTGAGATCTGATGATCTAAGAACATAGAGTTTATATAATTGTTGACTAGAAAGAAATACATGATAGTTTTCATATATGATAGTTAAAGACTGTATAAGAATCATTTCAGAATAGGCTGACATATGCTCAAAGCCCAAACACTGAGTGGAAAAGTGAAGATGCTGAGGCATAGAGTAGTTGTGAGTTGAAACGAGTGGGTGGGGAACACACAAATACCACTTCCTCAAAACTCGAGAGAATTTTTATCCCTGGGCCACCCACCTCTCCAATGCTCATAGATTTGAGTTTAGTAAAATCTGATCAAATGAAATACAGTAAAGCATAGGACACCTGAGAGAGAATGAAGAGGAATGCCAGAATTGTCCAGGGTTGAATTAGAGGAAAATAGGAGGCCAAAGATGATTGGCCTTTTCAGTTGAAGAAGCAACAGAACCACCAGAGCGAATAAGAGAGGAAAGGAGGATTTATGAAGTTGTTAGGAGATGCTTTTGGCAAGAGCCAGAGAGATTTGGTCAGTAGGAGAACCCAGGTGAGAGCAGCGTATTTTGTTTAATGAAAGTCCGCTTTGCTCGTCGAAGAGGATCCTGCAATGATTTCTAGCAGAATGAAAATTGGCAAGAGTGATAGGAGAACGAGAATTTTTCCACACCTGATAGGCACTATCTCTAGCCTGAATGGCCAGGGAACAAGCACGATCGAACCATGGGATTTTGAGGAGAAAAGATTTAGTCTTAAGAATGAACCTGCTCATCCCATTAACAATTACAGTTCCCACTTTATCGGCAGAATTGAAGTGTCTTAAGAGTCAAAGCAGTCACTTCAATTATAGTTAGCGAAGCACTGCTTCTTCACCCAGTCTGACTAAAGTCGCCAGAAAACCGCATAGCAGAGCAGATGTTGGAGAGAGTACAATTAAGTATAGAAGCACAATAGATTTTACTGATAGGAAAGAAGGTGTATTATAGAGAGAATAATTAGTAGAACACAGGTCAATAAACAAATTGACAATGAACTGGAACAAAGGTATTATTTAATCAGTTGCTCCAGATCGTTGAGAATACCGAATGATTCGGCTTCCTCCCTCCAACTAAAAATGAGAGAACCCAACAATTCAGTTTTTTGTACATTGAAATCCCCAAATAGAGGACCTCAGTATTTTAATGAGAAGATATAACAGTCTCTTGAGGAGTAGTAAGATATTCAAAAAGGCGTGAAAATCTGTTCTGTTAGGAGAACATAAGAAGCACAAGATTATTATAGCAGAAGGAAGAAAGATTTTAAACCACAGAACATCGAAATTAGAGATTCGAGATTCACGAGACGTGTTACAGGAGTGTTAATGTTACATAGGCACATACTCCAACCTTTAGACGGAAATTATGAAATAATTGTAGTTGATACATAAACTATTGAAAGATCTATATATATAGTTATATATATATATATATATATATATATATATATATATATATATATATATATATATATATATATATATAGAGAGAGAAATATAATATATATATATAAAATATATATGGTATATATATATATATATATATATATATATATATATATATATATATAAAGATATATGGTTATATATATATATATATACTATATATATATCAGGGATGGGGAGTCGGAGTCGGAGTCGGAGTCGGAGTCGGGAGTCGATTTCCCAAAAAGTTGGGAGTCGGAGTCGGGAGTCGAGTAAAAAAAACGACTCCTTTCGACTCCCAAAACAATTTTGTATAAACTTTTCACACAAAAATTTGGAAAAACTTAATTGAATTTTTATTATAAAAGACGTACATTTTTTTTATTTTGACATTTGTTTGTAGCCAATTTGTTTTTTTTTAACTGGTTATAAAATAAAGGTTATAAAACTGGTTATAAAATAAAATGTACTTGACTACTTGTGTATTGTGCATTAACGAATTATCAACAGCGAGCGATGCTATTAATAATCATACAAAATTTAAAGTCAAGTAGAGTACATAACTGATTTTAAAATATAGAGTCACACCAATTATAAGATAGAGGCAATAAGCTAAAAGAATCGGATAGATATACTATACATTTATGTACAACAACTGTGCTGGCACTCACGTTGTGGTTGTGTCAGCATTTCAAATATTTCCGTACCTAATGCTGTGAATTTCTAATATATATTTAATTTTTTGGTGTGTAGACACGCGAAAATATATCTATCTACACACCAGTAAGTAGTGGTAAGATAATTTAATAAATAATTAATCAGTTTGATAAAAATATAAATAATTAATCAGTTTGATAAACAAATAATTATTTTACGTTTGGCAGGGGTTTGTAGTTTGTGAGCAAATGATTTTGATTTTTATATTTGTGTATTTATATATATATATATATATATATATATATATATATATATATATATATATATATATATATATATATATATATATATATATATATATATATATATATATATATATAGTGATATGGTATATATATATATATATATATATATAGGGAGAGAGAGAGCGCACACGCTCAGTACACCCTGTATCTTATACTCTGCACCGTCTTCTTCAGCCTCTGTTTCTCTTCTCTCTCTCTCTACCTCTCTCTCTCCTCCTCTCTCTCTATATATATATATATATATATATATATATATATATATATATATATTATTATTATTATTATATATATATATATATATGAAATATATATATATATATATATATATATATATATATATATATATATATATACGTATACAATATAACAATAAATCTCATGCGAGGATCGGCATGAAAAAGGAAATACACGTTTGAATATTATCCAATTTAGGATGCTAAGGTAAAAAAAAAAAAAAAATAAAATAAAAATATATTCTAAAATCAATAAATCTATGAAGTGAATGAATATTTAACCCAGTCTTAGAAAGGCTGCATGTATGGATTGTATCAGTCTGTTAATAATTGCGGTTGATATTGCCTGAGTTTAATAGACCTTATTACTCGTTAAATAATAGGCTTTCTATTAAATTTGCTTTACCAGTTATATCTGCACGACGGCAGAGCCTGCCTTCCGGAACCAGGACACTCCGGGTTCCGAACTTCATTCAGACGCAGAGCACGCGGTCGTCCCTCCTGTTGCAGTTGGAAAATGTCCCTCCCTGTGTTCTCGTCAATTTGATATCCTCAGATGTCAGTGTAACTTTATTAGTCAATATATATATATATATATATATATATATATATATATTATTATATATATATATATATATATATATATATATATATATATAGAAAGATATATATATATATATATATATATATATATATATATATATATATATATAATATATATATATAAGTATATATATATATATATATATATATATATATATATATATATATATATATATATATATATATATATATATATATATATATATATATATATATATATATATATATATATATATATATATATATTTACTATGTCCCCTACCTAAAAAAAATAGCCAATATTTATTTTATTTATTTATTATTTTTTTTTACATATTTACTAAAATTTTATAAGGATTCCAAAAATGTATTCGTAGCTATTGTAGTTTTTGATATGATTTTTTTTTTTTTTTTACAGTTCACCACCACTCACGGGCCGAGCCCTTTTCCTTCCTGCAGTTTGTAGCTTTTGAGATATGACCGATGATAGTTGTGGCTTTAAACCAACATTTGATTCTATATATATATATATATATATATATATATGAGAGATATTATAAAATATATATATAGCATATATATATATATATATATATATATATATATATATATATATATATATATATATATAGATATATATGATATATATATATATATATAAAAGATGTCACAGATGTCACAGAGTAGTCTGGGAGTTCAATGTACTTAATAGGTTTGAGGATATGTAATGATATACTAGGGAGTTCGAAAATGAAATTTTTTTCCTGAATTGAACTAACTTAACCTAATCTAACTTAACTTAACCTAACCCAACCTAATTTCGCCCCTAGAACAGGTAAAAAAAAAAAAAAAATTACTTTAATCTAGAACATCTATTTATGTATCATAGATGCTACCTTGTAAATTTTTTTTTATGAGCCCCGTTCCTGTGTGTGGGCGTAAGTAACTTTGTCCAGATATAGGTTCCCATATATATATATATATATATATATATATATATATAAAGTTATATATATATATATATATATATATATATATATATATATATATATATAGCAGAGGATATATTTATAAATATATATATATATATATATATTTACTTCAGAAGAGCCAACTGTATCTCAAAACTACAACAGTTACCGCAATGAATATATTTTTGAATTCAGCGTACATTGTAATGCAAGAACTAAAAAAAAAAAAAATCATATCTCGAAAACTACAAAAGCTAAGGGAAAAGGAATACATTTTTGAATCCTTGTAAAATTTTGAATAGAAATAAAGCTCAAACAAAAAATTAACATTTTTGTGGGGGGTGTTGGACATAGTATATATATATATATATATATATATATATATATATATATATATATATATATATATATATATATATATACATATATATATGTTATATTATCATATTTATTATTAATGGTACTGAGGGGGTTTCTTGGTTTTCGACGTGGAAACACAGGGGGACTGCTTTGCTCCGTGGGGAGGGGCGGAGGAACCCACGCGACACCCAAATACCAAAGTTCCGGAGACCCTCCCAGAGAGAGGTAATCAGTCCCAACCCCGTAGTTCCCCGGAAGGGGCCGAGAGACCCCGACTCCTGCCATCGGTGCGTAGTATACCCTTGGGGTAGCTCTTAGTTAAAAACAAAACAAATTAATAGAAAGTCTTATTTATTTTTTAACGAGTGACAACCAATAAAAGGTCTCTAAATATGCCTTCTAATAATATAATTATTAACAATAATTTATTTAATTTTAATTTTTTTTACATTTTTCCCAGCGTAAAAATTTTACCAGGATTCCAAAAATATATTCCTTTTCGCTGTAGCTTATTGTAGTTTTTGAGATATATATATATATATATATATATATATATATATATATATATATATATATATATATAGGTATAGAGATATATATATATATATATATATATATATATATATATATATATTATATTATATTATTATATATATATATATATATATATCAGAGCTGGCGTCGTTTTGTTCGTGTTGCGCCTATGCGCCTATAGCCTATGGCAACCGAACAATTGTAGGCTAAAGGCATAGGGCGCAACAATTTTAAAAAGGCGGACTAGCTAAAACGCTTAGCACAGCCAATTCAGTGTACCATAGCCGCGCTCTAGAACAGGAAATTTAAAGCATTTTACCCCAAAAGTTAGGAACTTAGAAGTTTATAAGTAAACTGACTATCTTAAAACTAGTGTAAAATTATATATGTTATATATATATATATATATATATATATATATATATATATATGAGTATATATATATATATATATATATATATATATATATATATATATATATATATATATATATATATAACTGGTTCAGTAGTTCTTAACTACAAATAAATTGGCAACTATGGCTCTGAAGATTTTCAACTTCTGCAGCGCTCGAGCTGAACCTCCTGGGGGAAAACATGGATCACAAGGACATGGAGGAGGAAAAGGACGTGTAGATATTAGTTTACGGTGTTTTAATTACAAAAATTAATAAGTGTGTTTTTCTTCCTTATAAAAGCATGCTTTTATTATCGCACTAAAGTTTACTTTGCAAATAAATTTAGCGAACATCCACCAGCCGGCGAAAAGTCGTAGGCGCAAAGGCGCATAGGCGCTAGGCGCATTGATGTGACCAAAAATATAGGCGCATAGGCGCTAAGGGTCCGGCGGTTATTAGGTTAGGCGCAGAAGTTACCGGCACCATAGGTGGTGCTCTTAGTTTCTAGAGAGAGAATAAAAAAAGAAGTGTTAATTTATTATTTATTTAGACAGATATATTTATATATATATATATATATATATTATATATATGAAAGAGAGAGATCGATGTAAGTAGTAGAGATAGAGTATGGTTTAGCTTTAGGGCATCCATCAATAATAATAATAATAATAATAATAATAATAATTTACTAATGAAAGCTGAAAAT
Organism: Trachelipus rathkii; assembly: GCA_015478945.1. Lineage (NCBI taxonomy): Eukaryota > Metazoa > Arthropoda > Malacostraca > Isopoda > Trachelipodidae > Trachelipus > Trachelipus rathkii. Next base: position 10,395 of record JABUQX010062782.1, on the reverse strand, counting down.
AATAATAATGAAATCTTATTAAAATAATAAAATAATAAAATAATAAAAATAATAAAAATAAATACTAATACTGATATTAATAATACACACACACACACACATAATAATCATCATAATCATCATAATCATAATAATCATAATAATCATAAGAATCATAATAACTATAATACACACACACACACACACACACACACACACATACACACATTCACTATTAATAATAACATTATTAATAATAATAATAATAATACCATATTATTATTATTATTATTATTATTATTACTAATATTATTATTATTATTGTCATTTATTATTTATAATAATAATATTACACACACACATTGATATGATTATATTATGATTATTAATAATAATAATAATATTAATATTATTATTATTATTATTATTATTAATATTGTCATTATTATTATTATTATTATTATTATTATTATTATTATTATTATTATTATTATTTTAATTATTATTAATATTAATTGTCATAATTTAAATTATAATATTGTAAATTTTTTTTGTCAACAAGTTTGCGTACATAGGCCTACTCGTAATATAAAGTGTCTATTTTGTTAAAAAAGTGTAATATTATTATTATTATTAGATATTAAATTTATTGTCATAATTCTTTTTTTTTTCTTTGGTAATGTTTATTTAGTTTATTTAGGGGGAGGGCGGAGGAACCCCTGCGGACACCTCAAATGTCCAAAGAGAGGCCCTAAGAACCCTCCTGGGAGGGTAATTAGTCCAACCCTGTAGTTCCTGAAGGGCCAGAGACCTGACTCCTGCCATCGGTGCGGTATACCCTTTGGTATTCTTTTAGTAAAAAACAAAAACAAAATTTAATAGAAAGTCTATTTATTTTAACGAGTAAACAATAGGTCTCCAAATAGGCTCTCTTATCTTAATAGCATAATTAATATTTATTTTTTTAATTTTTTTCTTTTCTTTATAAAAATTTTTAATTTATGTTCGAACGTTTGCCTTTTTCGCTAATGTAGTTTTCTTTGAGGATATATATATATATATATATATATATATATATATATATATATATATATATATATATATATATATATATATATATATATATATATATATATATATATATATATATATATATATATATATTTTTATATATATCTAAAAAAAAAAATATATATATATATATATATATATATATATATATATATATATATATATATATATATATATATATATATATATATATATATATATATATATATATATATATATATATAGGTCAGTGTCTAAAGCTGACATCATGTAACTCGAGAACGGCAGCACCTACAGTAATAATAATAATAATAATAAAAATAATAATAATAATAATAATAATAACAATAATAATAATAATAATAATAATAATAATAATAATAATAATAATAATAATAATAATAATAATAATAATAATAATAATAATAATAATAATAATAATCATCATAATCATCATAATCATCATAATCATAATAATCATAATAATCATAATAATCATAATAATAATATAATCATAATAATCATAATACACACATACATACACACACACACACAATAATAATAATAATAATAATAATAATAATATTATTATTATTATTATTATTATTATTATTATTATTATTATTATTATTATTATTATTATTATTATTATTATTATTATTAATAATAATAATAATAATAATAATAATAATAATAATAATAATAATAATAATAATAATAATAATAATTATTATTATTATTATTATTATTATTATTATTATTATTATTATTATTATTATTATTATTATATTATTATTTATTATTATTATTATTATTATTATTATTATTATTATGATAATTACATTATTGATGATCACTAGACTTTTAAATTTTAATATTGTAAATTTTTTTTTGTCAACAAGTTTACGTGTGCGTACATAGGCCTACTCGTAATATAAAGTGCCTATTTTGTTAAAAAGTGTAAATATTATTATTATTATTAGAAATTATTAAAATTTATTGTCATAATTTTTTTTTTTTTTTTTGCAATGTTTATTTAGCATATAACGATGAAAATAAAAGTTCGTAATTTTGGAAAAATATCACGTTCCATTTTCCATTGGGAGTCGGGAGTCGGGAGTCGGGAGTCGGGAGTCGGGAGTCGGGAGTCGATTGTTGCTAAAATCGACTCTGGGAGTCGGGAGTCGGGAGTCGGTTGTTTGTAAAATCGACTCTGGGAGTCGGAGTCGGGAGTCGAGTTATTTTTTCTCGACTCCCCATCCCTGATATATATATATATATATATATATGAAAATCTGTTCTGTTAGAGAACAGTAGCAGAAGCATAAGAAAAATGTAGTAGAAGGAAGAAAGATTTTAAGCCACAGAACATCGAAGTTAGGAGATTCGAGATTCTCGAGGTGTTGGAATGTTTATATTTTACATAGGCACATACTCCACCCTTCAAACGGAAATTATAAAATGTTATATATATTAAACGAGTTGAAGGATGAATTCTAAGCCATCTGGGTCTCAGACAAGAGCATAAAATTAGGTTTAGAGTTAGAGAGGTAGTATTCCATGGATGCAGAGTTAGAGTGCAAGCCATTGATGTTGGTAAAGTCAAAAGAAAGCCCGCCGGTCAAATACATAATACAAAGTAAAAAAAAAAACGCAAAAACAAAAAAAAAAAAAAAAAAAAAAAAAAAAAAAAAAACAGACAGAAATAAATCGACAAAAACCAAAGAAGAAATGAAGAAAATTTATTCGTATGCTAAAACCTAAATTTAAACGATAGGAACCCTATTTACATAAATAGCTAGTCTGGTGTTATGAATAATCCAGAAAGTTTAAAACACCTAATGCACTCACACGCTCTCAATGAAA
>JABUQX010062782.1:0-2500 GCA_015478945.1 Trachelipus rathkii | reverse complement strand
TAACAGAGAGCAGAATGAAATGATAAAATACATAGAACTTTATAGATACCTATAATCAGGGCTGCGGAGTCGGAGTCGTGGAGTCGTGCAATTTTCCGAGTCGGAGTCGGAAACTTTGTGCAAGTGGAGTTTGAGTAGGAGTCGAAGATTCTGTGTGTTATTTGTTGAAAATTTAGAGAACTATTATTATTATTATTATTATTATTATTATTATTATTATTATTATTATTATTATTATTATTATTATTATTATTATTATTATTATTATTATTATTATTATTATTATTATAAAAGTTTTTGATTTTATTTCCAACGTTCTAAATATTTATTTTTGTACATAATTTAATTTCCTTAAAATAATCTTTGAAAATAATATACAGAAGAAGAAGAAGATATATTTACATAGATTTCCCGACGCGTTTCGTCTCTATACTTGAGACATCTTCAGAGGATTATTTCTTGTAAGCGAATGAGTCTTAAATTGATATATAATAAGTAAATCAAATGATATTGAGTCTGACTGATAAATACATAAAATTTTATGTTAATGTCTGGTTGCGTGTTTTGATGTAGAAGGCCTCCGCAATTTTAAGTTTCTGGACTTCACACGATCCGAATAATATTGTGAAGTGTTTAGAAATATTACTAATAGTTGATTGACCATGTGCCGTATTGAAATGTTTAAAGATTTTGCTGGGACTGTAGAGATGTTGATATGCCCTGTCCGACAATCTATTCTTCGTGTAACCAATATATGTCGACGTACAGTCTAACTCAGGGCAGTTAAATTGGCACAAACGATGGTTGTCGGGCAAAGACCCTTGTGCTAATGGAAGATGACAGTTGCTTTGACTTATGGTATAGTCTGACTTTAATTTTTGAGGTGTCTTTAGTTTTGAGGTGAGAATTCAAAATATTACGAAGAAGAAGAAATCGAATTTTTCTGATTATTTTTGCTTTCTTTATTATATAATTTTGTAAGGGTTTTATTAATAAAATTTTCAACTGAATATTGTGGATGATCACAGTTAATTAAATTTTACTTAATGCGGCAAATTTCTTCATCAAAAGTTTTCCAAGTTGAACATAGGTTGTATGCTCTGTAAACTAAAATTTTTACGATAGATTCTTTGTAAATAGTCGGTGAATAGGATCCATAGTTCATATACAGACCATTATCAGTGGGTTTGACATGTATGCCTGTAGATAATGAGCCGTCAGAATTAACATTGATTTTCATGTCTAAAAAAAAGGTAGCATTATTCACCTAAATTTCGTATTTGAATTTTAAGCATGACAACTCTTGAATTCTATTGATGAACTGATGTATATGATCTATGTTCCTAAAAATAGTGAGGGTATCGTCGACATACCCATACCTTATGTAAAATACGGGGTTAAAGTTGTTTGTTTTACGAAGGATTTTGTTTTTCCAGATTCACATAGAAGTCAGCAAATGTAGGTCCAAGTGGTGAGCCCATCGGCACTCCATCAGTTTGTAGATATGTTTTCTTTAAATTTAAGCGGTGTTTGAGTACAACAAATTAATAAAAGGTTCTCATATGTTGTTCTGATATATCTGGTGGGGGTAGGTTATTTGAGTGATACACTTCGTTAATTATTATGTCAATCGTATCAAGAACCGGTACATTTATAAACAAAGATTCTACATCAAGTGAGGCGAATATATTAGTGGCTTCAAGTTTTAAGTTTGATAATTTACATAATGTTTCATTATTTGATTTAACTATGAAAGAGTTATTAAGATATGGTCGGATAATGCTGTTCAGATATTACAGCTCTCAACCACCTCATATTATGATATTATATCTCAAAGGTGAATTCCTCTGAGTTTTTTGTGTATTTTAGACAATCTATATATATATATGTTATATATATTGAAATTAAAAATTTATTTTTATATATATATATATATATAAAAAATATATATATATATATATATATATATATATATATATATATATATATATATATATATATATAAAAATAAAAAATAAAAAAAGACAAAAAGTTATTTAGAAAAGAAAAATCACTTCTTCTTCTTCTTCTTCTTCTTCTTCTTCTTCTTATTATTATTATTATTATTATTATTATTATTATTATTATTATTATTATTATTATTATTATTATTATTATTATTATTATTATTATTATAGTAATAATGTAACTCTGTAAGCACTATTCTGAGTCATAATGAAATTTTGAATTTAATTGAGTCTTGAGTTTAACTTTGCTAAGTGGGAGTCGGGAGTCGAAAATTTTGTTGAGCGTGAGTTTGAGCTCGGAAGTCGAAAATCCAAATTTGAATTTAGTATCGGAGTCGGAAAAATTGTTTACGACCTGCAGCCCTGCAGACTATAGTAAGAAATCATAAATTTGTCCTGCTTAGTAGAAAGACTATACAGAATTTAAATATGTTAAATTGATACTACTAGCTAATAATAACATGGTTAATGGAGTGGATTTTGAAGGGCGCACT
>JABUQX010062781.1:2500-37840 GCA_015478945.1 Trachelipus rathkii | reverse complement strand
TAATTATCAATATTCGTAATATAATAACTTCCAGCAGTAACCCTGAATTTAGTTCAGTAATTGTCAGGCTTGGTGGTTTCCATATGTTAATGTCTTTCATGGGTGCCATTGGATATATTATGGATGGAAGTGGTTTAAAAGATTTGTTCAATGTTGTGTATGCTGCTGTCTCCACTTAAAAAATGTTATCAGGACATGCCTATTCAAGAGCTTTAAGAGGACATATTTTGGTACATCTGGCATTGGCGAAGGTCGTTTTATCTATGATGAATATTTCCAACGCGGAACAATCAGCAGTTCAAGAAGTTTTTCTCAAAGTTGGTACTCCGTCATTTTTAGAGAAAATTGAAGAACCTATCAAGTGTATCTTACGGAAATTCTCTGAACAATTATTTGAACTTGAGAAAAACGGAGCGACAACAAAACTATGGGTCCAATATTTTCATGGTTACCTTAGTAAAACAATTTATACAAACTGAAAGAAGTGGAAATTGGTTCTTGCATCTACAATGTGTTCAAAAGATGTTGCCTTTTTTTCATGCAAGCGGTCACTTTCTGTATGCAAAATCATAACTTTATTTACAGGATGTGTAACATAATTTTAGATTAATATTAGCATTAGTACAACGAATATCAAATTTTGATTTGATTCCAAAGACCCGGGTCAAGCGTCCAATATCTTCCAGCAAAATGGCCCAAATCGAAAGATTTAATTGATCGCTGAAAAAAAGAGTGTTTATGGCGTGAAACAACTGGCCTTACTTCTCTCATCTGCTCTCTCCTCTCTCTCTCTCTCTCTCTCTTCTCTCTCTCCTCTTCTTCTCTCTCTCTCTTCCTCCTCTTCTCTCCTCCTTCTTTTCCTCTCTCTCTCTCTCTCTCTTCTCTCGCTCTCTCTCTCTCTCTCTTTCTCTCTCTTCTCTTCTTCTCTTCTCGTCTCTCTCTTCTCCTGATTAATGAAACATCGCCATCGTTTAAGCATCGAAAAAAGTATAACGATTTAAACATGTGTTACTTAAGATATACATCACCACAGATGAATCACATACTGTATAGAAGCAAGACTGAACAAATTAATTTGTTAATAACAACCATAAGTAGAAGTATATATAAAAAAAAAAATAGTCTAAAATTATTTTATTCTATTTATTATTTTTTTTTACATTTTCCTAATTTAAATTTTTACAAGATTCCAAAAATTCATTCTCCTGTAGCTATTTAGGTTTTGAGATATGATTTTTTTTCCTTTTTTTTTTTTTTTTAAGTTTTTTACTTTTTATTTTTTTTTTTTTTACAGTCCGCAATAAAATTTGCCCAGGATTCCAACAATGTTTCCTTTTCCCTGTCTATTGTAGTTTTGAGATATGGATCGATGAAAGTTGTCGCTCTAAACCAAATAATTCACCTATTATATAAATATATTTATTATATATATATATATAATATAATATATATATATATATAATATATATATATATATATTATATATTATATCTATATATATTATATATGATATTTATATTATATATATATAATATAATTATATATATTATATTATATATATATATATATATCGTAAAGTTAGGGCAGATTGGCGACAAATTTCCCCTCTCCAGCTTTCCCCCATCCTCACAATTACGTCATTACCCCTAAAAACCCCTCTAATCCCCAACCCCAAAATTTTAACCCTTTTTTTGTTTCACTATATTTTGTTAAATTGAATTTTGTAATAATAATATATAATAATAATTAATATGAATAATAGAAATAATAATAATAATAATATAATAATAATAGATAATAATATAATAATATAATAAAATAATCTAATTTTGTTTAAAAAGGAAAATTATTTTATTTTTAGTGAGGAGTTAAATTTTGTGAAAAAAATAATTACCCACTGAAATAATTTGTATGCTATATTAACGTTATAAAGAATAATATATATATATATATATATATATATATATATAATATATATATATAAATAGATAATTATATATATATATTATATATATAGTATATACTAGATTAATATAAATATATTATTTATATATATTAAAGGTAAAGCTTTGCAAACACGATTATTTTCTAATCTAAGTTCTAACTTTTAAGGTTAAAAAAAAAACAAAGGAAGGGATTTCAATACATCCTTTTAAGATTTTTAAAATATTGTACTAATTTATTTAGTAGAGTCTATTCACATTAGCTTTCAGAATAACGGGGCCCTCTGTCAGATGTGTTACATTAAGAACTAACTAAATTATTAATCTAAAAATTAACTAATTAATAAAAGAAATCTACAAATCAAGTAATATTAGAAAGTTTTGGGATTAATTTCTTAAAAAAATGGTGTGGAGTTTAAGATGTTGTTTAAGATGGGATCAATTAGGAGCTCGTTTTTTGGTATGTTAAAGTTTTCTGTGTTGTTTATACAGAAAGATTCGGTAAGTTTTCTAAGGTGTAGATGTTCTATGTTAATTATAGGTGCCATGTGAGTGATATCTATTGTTTGGTGGGAGGCTCTATGTATGGTGAGGGCATAGTGGGTTGTCTGTAAGATCATTATTTGTGTTATTAAGTATGTGTCTGCGATGGAAGTCATGAGTTTCTCCAAGTATAAGAGCTATTACAGTTAAGGGAAGGGATCTTGTAAAGCATTGTGAAGTAGAAGGATTATGATGTGTGTGTGAGTTGAGAAGTGTACTTAAAGGGAGGGATTGGAGGTGGTGATATTGATTGTGTTTGGTAAGATTTTTTTAACAGAGTTATGTATTTTTGTAGGTAAGGGGGGGGAAAAAAGATTTAAAGGTGTTTTTAGTTTTGGCGACATTGTAATATGTTTTTTTTTGCTTTACGTTATGTTTTGAATATGTTGGGGGAAAGACGTAAGATGTGCAGGATATATCTAGCTACCTCGCTCAATCTTAACCAGGTGGGAAACTTTCATCAAGATCTGTAATACAGTTTTTGAAAAAATAGTGACGAAATAAAGAATGTTTAATATTATATTAAATGGGGATGAATTTCAAAGACGTAAATACAATTAACCTTGCGTCATCACACATTAAATTATTGAGGACAATGAATGGATTTCAAGATTTGGCATTCTTTTTCATAAAAATCAGTAGACTTTTTTTTATGGCCGGCTGCAAAAAAAGGGGTCACTGATCCCCTCAGTATAAAGATGTTCATTGATAATTTTTAGTGGAATAATATTAAAATAAAGTACGAGATTGAATGAGGAAATATAAAACTTGAAAAGAGAAGAAAACGGATATCTCCGAATTTAAATCGAGAAGCTAAAGAGATATGTGACATAATATTTGTTCAGATAAAGAAGATTTTACGTTCTGCACGACAATTTAAATTGTTGCCACGTTTATTTTCTGCCGGAAAGTTTCCTCAGTATGATTCCAGTCGTTCCTGAGAAAAATGTAAATGAACCCTGAGGGTACACTTTCATTGACATAAACAAACTTAAAACAGAACTATTTTAAAATATACCTAGAAGAATTTCGTTCTATGTCTGGAACCATAGCTTATTTAGATGTCATTACTTGAAAATCACTTGGAAGGCCACTTAGTTGAAGTGTGAAAACTATTAAAAATTTTATAACCCATTCGCGGGATGAAACGTCCGAGGGTTGAGTGGCTATTTTTCTACTTTAGAAAAGGATTAAAACGCTTTCTTAGAAACACTTGGGGTTAGCAATTGCTTTCGAGTCGTTTTTAATAATTAATGTTTAATAATAAGGTTTATTGATAAATTTGTGACTACCTGTTTTAAGTAAAGATTGTAAAGGTAAGTTACATAGCTTTTTAAAACGAATTTGTATATTTTTTTAATGTTTCTAGATTAATGCTTTACGGTTATCAATGCTCTCTTTTGAAACACGCACGCATCACACACACACACAACACCACACACACACATATATATATATTATATATATATATATATATTATATATATATAATATATATATAATATATAAATATATAAAATATATATATATATATATATATATGTGTGTGTGTGTGTGTGTGTTGTGCGATGTGAGCAATATGTAAAATGCAACTACCAATTATATTTTAGGACGAGCCGCGCCTTGATATTTATATATAAAATATATATATATAATATATATAATATATATATATATATATATAATATTATATAGATTATATATATATATATATATATAGTATATTATATGATATATATATATATATATATATATATTATAATATTATATATATATATATATAGATTATTATATTATATTTTCTTATTAATCCTAACGACTTTGGCTGGGGATTCCAATGTAACTTACTAAAAATGTCAGAAATTTGTTTTAAGCAGGGCTGCGGAGCGGGTAATTCTTTTTCCGGCTCCGGCTCCAGCATTTTAAAATTACCCGACTCCGGCATTTTAAAATTTTTCGATTCCGGCTCCGGCTCCGGCTTCGGCTACTAGTTATAATTTCTTCTCCATCTTATGCTTATGAATCATTAATCCCCTGTTACGAAATGTTTATGTATGATGAATTTGAATGTTTATTAATGACATCTTTATTAACTATGAATTAAAAACAAAAAAAAACTTTTATAGAAAATGAGATTTTTAAGAAATACAGAAAAAGAAAAATTCACTTTCTGCCTAAAAATTTTAATATAATTCCTCTTTGAACGATGAACTAACTGCCTGTACATTTACGTAATATAATTTTATTAAAAAGTTTATTTTTTTAACACGAGAATAAGAAAATTATATTTTTTCCCTGTTGCATGAAGTTCATTTTAAATCCTTTTTGAAAGGGCATTAAAAACACAAGGTTTTGAAGGGTATTTTGTTCCAAAGCCAGATTCTCCGTGCATTTATTTGCACGAAAATACATAAAATAATTGACCGGATTTGGAACTTTTTTTCCGTTTTTCTCTTTGAACACTGCCTGAGCATAAGTAATATAAATTTATTCAAAACAATTGTTCTTAAAAATAAAACTTTTTCAATAAAACCCTCATTTAACTATGTCCTTAGATCCGATTTTATTATTTTTAAAGGAGAAAATAAGCTCTCAACGTAGCACTTGAACTAGGAGGAAATCTCTTAACATTTTTATAAGCACATTTTTCAAAATTTTAAGATAGCTAGGATTGCCTTTTAAACTGTTTACTTTGATTTCCGGTCGACTTTCATTATTTCATCTAATGCTTATCGGAATATCTACTTTGTTTTCTAGAGATATTTGAAGGTCTTCTTCACTAGTGATGTTCTTTTTCAGATCTCGTTTTTCCTCTAGCCCAAAAAGTGTGATTCAAGAACAGCTTTCAAACGACCGAAGCCCCCTTCAAGGCGATATCAACAGGTTTTCACCCGGTCCTTCCTACTTCTGTAAGATTTAGAGGAGGCAATTTTCTTTATCTTCCCACAATAGTTCTTTATTTACTATACAAATTTAAGCTGCGGTCTATTGCGGTATTTAACATCAATACAAATAAATACAGAACGAGAAAGGACAGGGGTTGGAAAAACTGTTGATATCGCCTTGAAAGGGGCTCGGGTCGTTTGAAAACTGTTCTTGATCTAACGTTTTTGGGTTAGAGGATACTCAGTCGGTAGAGCGTCCGAGTATTCGGTCACCAGTCGCACATGCGTTGATTCAACCCCAGAGAGACGGCAATTTTCTTTTCTTCTCACAATAGTTCTTTATTTACTATACAAATTGAAGCTGCGATTACATTCCAGTATTAATATATATATATATATATATATATATAATATATATTATAACTTAATATATATATATATATATTATATAATATAATATATAATCATATATATATATATATATATATTATATAGTAATGTTTAAATTTGGTTCCATATTTATTGTAAACAAATTTGCGTACAATGATGTCGCGGCTCGCGGGTGATTTTTTCGTTTTATTCTATACCAATTCACACCACACCACACACAATATATATATATTATATATATATATATATTATTAATATATATATATATATATATATATATATATTATATATATATAATATTATTATATTTTTTTTTTTTTTTTATATAATATATATATATATATATATATACTATATATATATATATATAATATATAGGTCAGCCTCCCGAAAAGGCAGGCATGTAACTATAAAACTATAACAGGTACACCGAAACAAATACCATTTTTTTAATCAGGAATCCTTCTTACAAATAAAATTGTGAAAAAAAATAAGTAAAAAAATAACGCTTTTAAAAATTAACATGTCAAAAAAATGTTGAAAAAGATTTTACAGTTTTTGAGAATTCAAAGAGGCCGCTTAACTTCGAGTGCAGCACGCAAAGTGCCAAATTGTTCGAATAATTTTTTTTGGTTAAAACTAACGCACATACCCTGGCGTAAACAAGACGATGAGATAGAAGTCGGGGTTTCTCGGCTCGAACCCCCTAAAAAGGACAATATACAAAGAAAAAATAATATGTTTCTCCAAAGCGTAAAAAAGTGGTATTTGGCAACTTTTCCGAGACTAATGCAGGTTTGAAGGTCAATCAGAGCGTGCACTGACAGTTCTAAGATTATCCGAAGATTAAGGTGCTAACTAAGCATTCCACGAAAATAATTTTTTTTTTTAGATTTTCTTCCGAAAATTCCGCTTAAAACCAATACGAACAGGTTTCGGGTATATGTTATAATTTTTCTAGGTTACATGCTCTAGAATACTTCTTTTCAGTCATCTGTCCAATCCACCAAATATCATAGTATATATATATATATAATATATATATATATATATAATATTATATATATACTATATATATATATATATATATATATATATATATATATATAATAAATATATATATATATATATATGATAAATCATATATAGGAACCTTTCATGTTAACAAACTATGGTCAAGTTTTATTATTTGAATTTTTTATTTTTATATTGTTTTTTTTTTTTTAATATATTGCTTACTATATATCATCAAACAATTGAATTTCAGATTTAGGTAACGGACATGATAAAATAATATATAAGGAACTCAGATTACGTTTTACAGGTCATTCGATAAACTTTTTAAATTTTTTTTTTTTTTTAACTAAAGTGATTTTACAAACGTGTCTATGCAAAGATGGCGCAGTCGAGGTCTCACGCCTTCCGGTTGGGAACGGACAGGTGATAGGACTTATTCTCCCCCTCTCCGGGGGGGTCTCCCGGAACCCCCGCCTTCATTTGGTATTTGGGTGATTGCGCGAGTGGGTTTTAACTCCGCCTACCTCCCCTACGTGTTATAGTGATGTATTTATTTTTTTATGGATAAAACTATTCCCCCCCTTCTAATGCCTCACTCTCAGTCGGCTTATCCGCGATGGCCCTACCTAATATTTTATTTTTATTAATATTCATTATATTTATTTACATATTCGTAATAAACCCTATACGATTGACGCCTAATAATATGTAATCTCTGATTGTGCAAAAAGTCTATCGTAGGAACTTGATGATATTTAAATTTTATAGTAAAAAAAAAATTTTTATGTTTTTTGAATTTTTTGTTTTTTTTTTACAATTTTTGTTATTAATATTATTATCAGCTGATACCAAATATGTGTAATTGGTTTTTCTGTTAAGTGTCGTACTTTTCGATATATTCCATTTTTAAATTTTAATTATTAACAATAAAATAGATTTTTAAAAAATTATATTTATAAAATATACTTCGAACGTTTTGAATCAATTATGTTCCGTACACATGAAATTCATTGGTTGGTATCATTAGTAGCTATAAATATATATTAAAAATAACAAAAAAATTTCTCAAAAAATACCGGTACACATTTAGTGTTATAAAACAGATAAATTAAGTTTTTGATACCTATATTATATATATATATATTATATATATGGGGTACCTACTCTAAATATATACTAATACATATATAGTATATTATTAATATAATATTATTCATATATTAGTAAAGTGATTGTAATTGATAGGTATATATATGATATATTATTTAGTATAGTAATTAATGTATTGACTATTTTAATATATTATATATATTATATTATATATATAAATTAGTAATATACTAGCTCATACTGATCCTTTGTTAATAAGTATATGGATAATTATAAATAATAATGTCTTCTTTCATGGATACTACGTATAGTATAATAGATAATACTACCATTACTTAGATAATAATCATTCAAAATCATTGTGGTTTTTTTACCCAACAACTTATTTCTTCTGTGGTGAAGGCTACTTTTCATAAGATCTTACTGATCACTCATAATTAAGACCTTAATATTGACTGTTCCAATTAAAAGTAATCACCTTTAATTTTAATTTTTATATTCTATGTCTTGTTATGTTCTATAAGCCATTAGCCAAAGCTGACGACACAGGCAGATACTCTTTCCTCTGATAAATAGGACATAGCATCTAATACAAAAATAGCTAAAAGAAATCAGAGTGTTTTAACAACTTAATGACCGGTTAAAAAACATAGTTTACCTTGATGACTAGATATAAAAAAGTTTAGCCAATACAAATATAACGGAAGATAAAACGGAAATCAACTCCAATCATAGATTGCTTCTCAAATAAATGAGCCTTGAATTAAAAATAGTTACAGCAATCGAGTGTTTCGTAACCTATGAATCGAAAGTAAACGAGTTTAATAGCCATCCATGCTTTGTGAAAATGAAAACCTCATTTTAAATTGATCTGGCAATCGGTATCAATATTGACCTATTGATAAGTGGTTATTGATGTCATTTTTAATAATGTTTTTATAGTATTTAGAAATACAGTAGTCAAAAGGACCCGAGACCCGTTTATTTGGTTTTACGCAGCGGAAAAGAAGTTTTATAAACGTAGAGCTAATATGAAGTTAAATGATATAGACTGGAATGAGGTTTTTAATTTGCGTTATTTGAGCTGTTTCAAACCTTGACTGTGGTTTACTGTGTAAATGTTAGAGGCGGTAAGATTGAGGTAATAATTTCCTTTACTATTTACTTGGGTAAGACTAATCATGAAGAATCATTAAAGATATATAGTATATATATATATGTTTACCTATTTATATATATTATATAGTATATATATTATATATTATATATATATATATATATATATATTATATATATAGATATATATATATAATATATATATATATTACATATTAACCCCGTGAACTAAACTTTATTGATAGTTTGAAGATATCTCCTCATTAGAAACTTGATCAGTTCTAAGACGGTAAGATGACTCTCGATCTCATATAAAAATATATAATAATAAATAATATTCAATTATTTATAGTAATATAAAAATATTTTAATTCAGATCTCTGGTTATAATAATTTTAATATATAATGTACATTGTAATTCGCATATATAAATAATTAATCTAACAACGATATAATAAATTATTAAATAATTATAAGGGAATCATTCGTAAATATGAAATAATTATAATAATAATAATAATTAAATACATGTTTAAAAATTAAATTTATAATTAAATATAGTTAAATCTAAATAAAATTACAAATAAATATATACAATATTATTCATTGATAAATCTACCAAGTTACACTTCTGAGTCACTTTCAAACTCGATATATGTTATAGTACATATATGATTTTAATATATGCAATACAATTTTACCTATCATAATGGCCTACGGAACTATTTAACTACTAATAATTTGTTTATAGTGGTTTCTTTTGAGTCGAAAATTAATTGTACAGGTTAATGATTAAATTTAAGAATGGTGGTTTAAGTAATTGAGTCTTAAAGAACCCCCTCCCTCCAAAAAAAATAAACCCCCAAATTTTAATAAAAATGATGTATCGAATAATATAAGATAACCAGAATTTTTAATAAATATATAATAAATAATAATAATAATATATAAATAGATTAAAATAATAATAATTAATAATAATAATAAATTAATTAATATTATTGGCACAAATTACTGTTATTAATAATTAAATAATTTAATAATAATAATAATAATAATAATTTCATATATAATATAATAATAATTAATATTAAAATAAATAGCAATAATATATATATATTAAATATAATAATATAATATTATAAAAATTACTATTAAATTATAATAATAAATAAATTCAATTAAAACTATAATTAAATTAATAATAAAATATAAATAATAATAATAGATAAAATATAATGAATAAATATAATAATAATAACTTATATATATATTAATTAAAATAGATAATAATTAAATAATATGGAAATTGTAAACACTAATGATATTTTATTATTATTATAATTATAGATAAACAAAATACATATGAATAAAAAATATTATTGTAATAATATATAATAATGGTAATTTTAATAAATATAAAATAGATAATAATAATAAATAATAATCAATACATTGAGAAGTAATGAATAAGAATTCCCCACTAGAAACTAGGAAGGAATAAATCCAAATAATACATCAGTCCCGGTTCTTTATATTTAGATTTACACGGTTCCATATATCGTAAACCCCACTGTTTGTAGTTATTTTAAGATAATATTCTGCCCTTAATAATACTAACGACAAATTTCTGTTAAGAGTAGTTATACTAAAGGTACACCACAACAAGTAATGTTCTTATCCGTATACTGATCATGCAACAGGCACTTGCCTCAGATATTCGTTGAAGAGTTCGAATAATTAATGATTTACAGAAACAATACTGACGAAACTAATAATAAGATTAATAATAAGGAATCGACAATGAAACAGAATTAAATTTAAGTAACATATTAATTAAAGTTGGGTGCTAAACGATAATTAATTATTTAATAAATAATGATTTGCGTTTGGGAGTTTGTAAATGAAGTAATAATTTAATTATGGGTAACCTTTAATAAAATGAATTCCTAATCCAAGTTATATTTCACTTTGAAATGAAATTTTTAAAATAGTTATTTAAAAATAATAATCAAATAAATAATAATAATTTTAAATAATTAATAATATAATTTTAATTAAAAATAAATATGATAAGAATGGACTTTATGAGTTGGTTGATGTTACGCAGATGAAGAACTATAGATAAAATAATTAATTTAAAATTAATACTTATAAATAAAAATAATATTATATTATTATAATAGCGAATAATGCTTGCGAGAATAACATTTGTTTTTGTTAGAAAGAATTTGAGTGATTATGGGAAAAAATCATTTAAATTTATAAATAACAATTTAATATGTGAATAATAATTTGTTATAAATAATAATAGATAATCATAACATCTTAAATCTTTGATTAATAATATTTAAATAAACTAATGATTAAGAAATAATAATAATATATATAATAAGTATAATAATAAATAATAATATAATATATAATCATAAATATATAATAATAATTATATAATAATAATAATAATATAATAATAAATAATTAATTAATAAATAAATAAATAAAATAAAATGATAGAGTAATTGTAGAGGAGGAATAAATCGTTGAGATTGGATATATTTATTAAGTTTTTATAATAAAATATTCAAAAAGTATTGTATTATAGAAATGACATTATTTATTTTTAGAGTTTTCATATAATTTGCTACATACTTCATTTTAAGTGTCTGAGCAAACGATTATAATTATATCCGGATAAAGAGTTTTAGTATGAAACTTTTTTGATATAGTATAGATCTAACCAATGAAGGATAAAGCAGCATAATGTTAAGTATTATAATTTCGTTATTATTAATTCCGATTTTGCTTCGCCATCAATTTTGTTTGAAGATAGTTGGAGTGTGAAAAAATATAGCTAAGTTAAATAATGTATGTACGCAGGCATGGCTAAACATGAGAATATATAATTTATGTTATTCTTCTTTATGAGTTGTATTTTATTATTGTAGAATAAAGTCTATAACTGCAAAATATTCTCTAGTTTAATTTTGAAATTTAATGGTTAATGTTTTGGTGTCGGACTGTTAAAAAAATGTACCTCTAATGACTTGTATTATACTAAATAGAGGAGAATAAATTCGACCTCTTTGAATTAACAATTACCAGGTATGCAATTAACGTGATGTTACTTGTGGAGCTTCCGTAAGAGACGTGAAGGAAGGACAGGTTATACGTAGATGTGGAGTGGATCTCTGCATAACACTTCAAACATAAAATAAAAAACACTAAATTCATTTTCATTTCCCATAAAATTTGTACTGTATCAGTTAGATCGATAGTTAGGTACTAGTTTTTTCTTAAATGAAAAATGGAAATATCTGAAGAGTAATAACCGAAATTGAGTGGACAATTACTAATTTTTATATATCTAAAAAAAATTGTAAAATTTTCATAAGACAGCTCAATGATACAAATTTGCAACTGTATAACGTGCGCAGTCTGCTAACTAGGGTTGGCTGATATGCTCGTTGGGTTTCATTAAAATGTCGAGTTTTTCATCGATTTATTATTGGTATATATGCCCCAGCTATTTTAGATCATTTACTTGTAGATGTCCCTAGTTGGCAGGTGTTTCATATTGTTGCTAGTGTTGTTGTATATAATTCCCGGGGTTTTTGATATTCTTTAAGATTCGTTTGATGCCAATGTTTAATTTATGTTGCCAAATTATGCTTTTTGCTTTTCTCTACGCAAATACTATAATCCATTTCTCATTATTTTTGTTTTTAATTGTGCATTATTTTTCTCTTTTACTGATTGTATTAGATGGGAGATCGGGGCATCTTTGTACATTTAATAATAAGTACAGGTTTATTATAATATATTCCATAAGAATAATATATAATATAATAGATAATAAAATAATAATAAAAACTAAATATCTTCTTTATTCTTAAGGATATCTATACCTAATGAAGAGTTTAGAGATAATTAAATTTATAAAATAATATAAATAAAATCATAACTCTGAGTTAATAATGGAGTGAAGATATGTCCTCTGCTTTTGAACTATGATAACAAAAGATAAAGGAAAACGGTGGAACATGCAGGTGTAATGTTCGTTAAAAGTGTGGGTGAAATGTGTGCTTAGATAAGAGTAGGATGTGTGAAGACGAATGAGAGGGGGGAGAAATAGGAGTTTACAATTTTCTTTTTTGGGTAGCTGATTTTTGGGAATGACTTTGTGGTACAGAGCAGTTGGTAGACTTTGTGTGTGGTTTGTCAGCCTGAGACTCTCTGAATTTGCTAAAAATTTTAAGTTTGAAAATAACTGCGTACGAAAAAGGTACTGCGGTTTCAGTTGTCCCGGAAGTTCTAATGAATTGACGAGTATTGGTTCCACTGAGCTGTTCCTGTATAGGAATGATTTGACCTGAGTGCGACTCCCTTGTGGTTAATGGATTATATTAGTAAATTTAATATTTTTGGATGGGGTTGGTAGGTGCTTCAGATGATTGCGTTTGGGCGACCTAAATTGGTTAAGGATAGCGTGCATCAATATAACAAGGAGAGATATGAAGAAGGGGTGTATTCAATGGTTAGAAAGAGAATTATGAGAATCGGTAAGAGAGTGAATAAGGAGTTTATTCAGGTGAGGAAAGAGATATGTGTTAAAGTAATACTTTCTTGAAACACAAGATATTCATAAGTATACTAGAGTTGATATAGGTAGAGATGGTATATCGAATAGATGAAAAGTATGATTGATTTTGTATTGTGTGAAGAGGAGATGTGTGAATAAATTAAATGTGTTTGGATTATAAAATCAGTGAGGGACTAGAAACTAGTGGATTATCGGCATCATTATGTTGTTTTATGTAAAATTATGTTTGTAGTAGGGCTTGGATGGAGAGCAAAGAGTGCGAGTTGGGAAACGAAAATGCTATAGTCTTCACATTAAAGAGTCTGTAAGTGAAAATTGCAGGTATATGATAAAAAAAGGTGATTACTTCAATAGAAGCGTCTACGCAAGTAAAACAGTTTGGAATTGTTAGAACTAAAATTGAAACTGAAGATAATAGTTCGGGAAGCAAATGAAGGAAGCATAGTTATAGTATTTAACTAGTAATGCAAAGAAGTTATGTGGTGAATTGTTGCTATGTTAGAGAAGTAAGAATATTAAACAGGTGAGTGGTGAATTGAAGTAATAAGTGAGTGATGCAAGCGGTTTAAAAGTAAAAAAAGAAATAGCAAATGGTTGGAATGAATTACTAGAAAGCCCAAGTGATGAAGTTTTCAAAAGAAAGATTTGTTTTTGATTTATATAAGGAGGAAAAAGAAATATTAAAAGGTGGATACGTAACGTAGGAGGAAAAGAGATAAATGAACAGTTTGGAAGGAGGGTAGATGAATAAGGGGACTTACCAAGGATAAAATAGGAAGCTCATTTTCGGTAATAAGCGCTCGAATAAAGGTTGATGAATGAGAATAAAGGGGATAGTCGCTTTGGTAACTGATGAAAGGATGTAAGGGAGTGTGGAGGAAACTCTTGGCCAAGAATTGAGATCAATATGCATTGGCAATAATGAAGATTAGTGATAGATAAATTGATGTAAGGGTCTTTTGATTTAGAGTATGCAATAAAAGGAATGTTATTTTGGTGTATTGAGGTTACATTAGTAAGGTGAGGAAAGTAATGGAGTAGAGTCGAGAAAGTTAAAAAGAATGGTAAATCTGCAGCGTATTATATTGAAAATACGTTGAAATTGAGCAAAGAACGGAGGCCGATCTAGATTGGTGATGATTGATTTGATAAATTTGTTGTAGCAAAGCTGATTTCATGAGAGCGGTATAGTTCCGAGTATTAATTGGAGAGAGAGCTGAAGTAATTATAAGTACCTCTTATTAATAAAAGGTAAGGGAGATATAGGGACAGCTGTAAATAAATTATTCAGAATATAGGTATATAATGAATTTATTTGAGTGTTGCTAGCTAAGATATATGTGTATTTGTGTAGAAAGAGTGCGATCGTATGGGAAAATTCGATGGACTGTAAGGAACTGATTGGTGACAAGACAAGGTTGTGTTAGAAAAAGTGGTAGCGGTTATGTGTGAGATTCAATCTTTACATTGAAACAATGATGAAAAAAAGTAGAGGGGAAGAGATAACTAAATTGTATTTAGGTTTTATTTTATTTGCAACAGGGCGTATTATGATCGAGACATTAATAGGAAGGTTCATATGGCAGGGTTAAATGTTAAGTAATAATAATGGTGTTATTCGGTGGTAGGCATTCTGAATGGAAATCAAATAATATGTGATGGACGATAGTGTAGCCTTGTAAGAATAATGGGTCGCGATAACGCTGATTGGTGTTATATTAACTGGCGGAGTAAATGGCAGGGATGTGATATGTCTCCTTGGTAATCCAATCTTCTATATATGGATGGGGTTACTGAAGAATTAGAGGTGGAAGAGTGAGCAGGAGATGGTGTTTAGATTGTAATGGAAGAATGGAAGTGATGTGAGGGTTTCGATATCCTACCTGTTGTATGAGGATGATTTGGTTATTTGTGTAGTGAAATCTGAAGAGAGTTCTTGATGTAGTAATAACTTGTAGAGAGAATTTGGCAGATGTGTAAAAAGGGGAGGAGGTTTTGAAAGTAAACGTAGATAAAGTAATGGTAATGGTTTGGTGGACTTTGTAAATGTGAGGAAACAAAGTACGCTGATGTTGAAGATTATTAGTGCGTGAGCAGTTTACACGAATGTCATGCATTTTAGAATTAAATTTTCAATCAGGCAGCGATATATTTAGTGGTCATATTGAAAAAAATAGTTCGAGTACGTATATAATATATATATATATTAATATAATATATAATAATATGTATGTGTTAAATCTAAATATATTGACTATCTTATATATATATAACTATATATAGTTATATAATATATTATTATTATATAATTAAACTAATTAAAATAAATCAAATTAAAAATATAACTATATATATAATAATATAATAATATATATTAAATTATAATATATATAATAATGTTTGGTATTGTATCAGGAAAGTTGTGATAATGACAGGAATGGAGTGGCTGGCGTCATTATAAATCTTATTGCATAGTGAATGTAATATATATTAAGGTACTAAGTCTTTGAATGCAGAAGGGTCTTATCAATGAGGATAGTTTGTACCGTGTGTTAATGTAGTAGTATTAGAATCTATGGTCTGGAATAAGAGGTGTTAGATCTAAAAGTTACAATGTGTTCAGATGGACAATTTATGGGCGTGTTAGAGAGTGAGAAGATAATTGAAAAATGTTAAGGAATTAACGTAATAGAGAGTTGTGTGTATTTTATTATATATAATTGTGAAGGAGAATTGATAAAATGATCGAGAATAAATGAAAAGTATTGAGTATGGTACTTGATCATGATTAAAGAGATAATTATAGCGGTTGGTTAAGCTGATGTATAGTGGTGAGTGTGCTGGGAGATCGATCATCCGAACTGCAGTATGAGACCGAAAGAAAAATAGTGGATTGAAAATCCAGTAAATATGAAATGTGCCACATGGAAAAGGAGTAGAAAACCGTGTCCTTTCCGCCAGAGGAGAGAAGGAAGAAAAGTCCGCGATAATAAGAGTGAATGGCGGGTTTTGTTGAGGTAGAAACCCATGTAATTTCTAGTGTATGTTTGAACTCCACATTTGACGAGGTGCCATAGTGAGGGTCCGTCGATGTCCCATGAAGCTCTAGGTGATAAAAACTCTAGAGGGGATTTCTGATTGCGACGAGTTCTCACTAAAAGAATATTAAAGGGGGTTGGCTGAGGAGGGCTAAGGGCCGCCTTTAAACGTTTTCGGCTTGTAGTTCAATATTCTAATCTACCACTTTAATCTGTTATTCCGGTCATTTGTAACCGCACTCTTACCCCCAGTCTTGGGATAAAAAGGTAGATGATGAGAAGGCAAGATGATAATATAATTTAATTAATTATAATTTACTAGAGATTAAAATTAGATATATATATATACTATATATATATATTATATATATAATAATAATATATAATATATAACCTAATACATAATAATATTATAATATATAAAAAAATTAAAAAATTATATAAATAATAAATTAAATGAAATATATATATTAAAAATTATAAAATAAATAAAACACAATGTGTTACAAATCTCTCACGAGCCCTATAAAAGATTATGTATATACATAAGGATTGGCAATATATATATAGGAAGTATTGTATATATGTGAATTTTATTCTAAAGGCTACTTTTTAGTTATTTTGATGATGCTAATTGGATTAATATATATATATAATATATATAATATATATATATATATGTATCCTATTTTAGTATATATATATATATATTAATCAATATAATACAATATATAAATATTATTATAAATAAATATATTGATTATATATTGCCATAAAATATTAAAAAAGAATTTATATAAAAATAAATACCTTAATCGATTGTAATAAAAAGTTTTTTTCTTTACAATTTCTCGTCTTTTTATTAAAATTTCCCAACTAAAACAAGGTTACGAGGATAAAAACGTCGGTTGCGTAATAACATGAAATACTACAATCTATCAAATCTATTATAAAATAAACATTTGGTTTGATAGTAATATTATAGAATATTTATCCAATCACTCATGGGTCTTGGGGTTACGGGGAGGTAGAACCCGTAGGAAAATGTTCCTTTATGCCATGTCATAATTTTATATTATATAATATATTAATATATATTATATATTAATAATATATATATATAATTAATAGATATTATATATTATGATATATAATATATAATTATATATTATATTATATAATATATATTATAATATAGATTAATATATATAATATTATTATATTAAATATATATATTATAAGTAATATATTTATAACTTATTTGTATATTTATTTTATATATTAATTTATCCATCACTCACTGGTCTGAAGGTACAGGGAGGTAGAATCCCGTAGACAAATGTTTATCTGCCATGCATTAATATACAAAAAAATTACCAATCTTTGTATATTTAAGAATTTTTAACTTCTTATTTTCCTTCATACGTCCAGCAGTTTAGGTCTACATTGATTCAATCACTTCAGTAACTTTAGTGTTAAATTATGATTAGGATGATCTGATGTATTATGCGTTTTTAATTTTTTTTCCTTTCAAATGTTTTTGGACTGCTAAATATATTTACCAAATAAACGTTTTGACACTTAAAAAATTTGGATTTTTTTACCGGCTCCTATAAACTAAAAGCTATAACTAACAAGTATTACAAGTACTTGTTAGTACTACAAGTACTAAAAATACTACATAAAAGAAAACAGTGATCAAAAGTGCATTTCACTCTTTCGTTGCATGTTGTCACCATCACTTTGGAGTTCGTTGTTCCAATCATTATTCCTTTGGATTTATTTAAGCGTCGTTTATTGTGAAGATTTTTAACATTAGTATTCAACAGTGGTGATATTTAATTACTAAGTAGTCTATTTTAATTAAAATTTACTACACAATCTAATAAGCTATATATTCACTTGCTAATTTTTAATTTAAATTTTGCTCCCGTAAGTAATATTGCTTGATTTAATAACGATTTTAAAGCATTCATTTATATAAAACTAAGAATTAAAAATTTGCAACTGTACAGTACGTCCGATAAGAGGAAAAAATATCGTAAATCCCAGTAAAATTTACAAACTGCCTGAAAACCTCTCAGATCCATAGCTTTCATTGTCTTATATGCATATTATGTTTAATCAAGGTTTTTGGGGTCTGTGCTACCCCAACTATTTTTCCTAAATCCACTCTTTTGCCAATTACTTGACCTTTCATTTCTCCTTTCAGTTTGACAGACCAACCACTAAACACTAATCCTAGAAGGGTTGGACCAAATACCTCATGGCCTTTCTAGTATCTTTATTTGGGGCAAAGAAAATATGGTTCTTGTCAATGCCTCTAAAAGCCGATCCATTTATCTATCTATTTGATATCTTCCACACAACTATAATATTTTATTTGAAAACACAGCATAAAAATTCTTCTTTTCTTAATATTCTTCTAGTTTCGTTTTTTGAAACACAACTCAAACTTTAAATAAATATCTAAGAGATAATGTATTCCAGGGTATCTTCAGAATATTTTTACACACCACCTGAGTGTTTTGCTCTCCACAGGGAGCTTTGCTCACCCTTGTATGGAGTGTCCTTCACATTTCTGGGGTGGTTAAACACACACAGATTTCCTTGAGATGGTGTTGTCTAGGATTTTCCGACTTTATCAATTCTTCTGCTTTCATTGACTCTCTCTCTCCAATCATCTTTCTGGTTGTTGAATTGCAGAATTAAAGGACAATGTTTTTCAGAACCTCTTGGTCGCATGCCTTCTCCTAAGGGGAGAATTCGTTCAATTCTTTCTTCCACAGAGTCTCATCATTTTATGTCCAATTCCCTTACTGTTCAATTCCCTTACCTCACATTTAGCTGCTATTTCTCATTCTTAATATATATATATATATATATATAATATATATATATTATATACTAATTAATATTATATATATTATATAATTAATATATATTATATATATATATAATATATATAAAATATATATATATAATATAAAATATATTATATGAATATATTATAATATTAATAATATTATTATATAATATATTTATATATATTATATATTAGATGTGCTTGCAGATGTCATTTTTTCGTTCGACGGATGCGGATTGCTGGAATTATTGCGAGGATGCGGAAATGCGTGGATGCGGAATGCGGGATGTTTAGTATATACTAGCTGCTCGGGTGATGCGGATGATTCTAATAAATTATATAAATATATAAAATTATATAATAATAATGAGGTAATATATATATATCTATATATATATATATATTATATATATATATATATTATAGTGTTATGAAATATATTATTATATATATAATAATATAATATTATATAAGGTAATATAATAAATATAAATATATATATATATATATATATATATTATTATATGGGTTCAAATATAATATATATATACTATATTTTTATTTATATAGGTATATCGAGTATTTAGCACATCTATTCAACCTATAATTATTTACCAGGGTCAAGAGAGAATTATCGTGGGAAACCATATTGACAAACCCTTATTTGTACCCCCAAACTTCAAAACAACTTTTTTTACCTAACCTCCGTGTACCTAAAATTGATGAATGAGATTTTAGCATGGATAATACTTTTGCACAATTATTGAAGAATTCTAGAGAGTATGTAAGGTTGTGCTTTGATAGGACTATTCAATTTATGCCTTTTCTGCTGAGAGTCTGGTTTTCTCGTTCATCAGGCATAATTATTGGATTATTAGGCCGCTGTATTAAAAGATCATTTATGCGGTAAATATCTCTCTCTATCTTGGAACACTAGTGGTGTGAGGATCAGGCCATATGTATTATCAACATTGCCAGAGTATTACTTAAAGCGTGTGTAAACAAATTTTTGCTTATTTTTTTAATTAGCACTCCACCAACTGATATAATCGTCATTTGATTTGTATCTAGTCATTTCTTTTGGTGATAGTTTTCAATCATTTGCACATCATCTTTTGGTAATGCGTGTATATCTTCATCACTACTGGACTGTAGCAAATTCTTCCAGTTGAATCTTGATTATTGAATTTACTATTTTTTATGATATCATGATAGACCCAGATGTTGCTCGATATTGTAGTTTCATTTTTTTTTCTTTTAATGGATGGCTAATTAATTAACTGTTCGGATTTGAAGGTTATCCTTGCAAGAGGTTACACTCAATTGCGTGTCAGGGTACCCACTATGTTTCTGCCTACCTTGCTCCACCCACCAGCTGATTGAATCATCTTTTGAATCTAATCGCCCTTTTTTTGTCGCTGATGTTTCGAAATTCATTTGCACTAAAACAATCTTAATAAGTTAATCGTGTGATTTCTATTCATCCACTACGAGAAACTTGTTGAGAGAGAAGTTCTTCCAGTGAATCTCTGTATTGGGTTTACTTTTTTCCTGGAGAGGTGTTGATTTTGCCAAGTTTTTCACTCTTCACTTAAATTTAATTTTCCCTTTTTTTTTTTTAATAATATGATATCGGGAATGAAGCGAATTAAATAGACTGATTCGGATTGAATATGTTTTAATTCAACTGCAACACAAAGTATACAAAGGAACGATTTAACTTGTTCTGTAATATCGTTGAGCAAAACAAACTTTGACTTTTATAAGTCGCGGAAATCTAAGCGGGCAATACGTGAGTGGCAAAGGCGATCATCCCCTAAATAGTATGAAGGTCCATCTAATTGTCAATCAGGAACCAACGCGTTTTATCACAATACATCTAGATTTAAATCCTAACCATCTTTCATGTCTTAACTTCTTTAAACAACGTTCAGTGCAGTTTTCAACTTCGAGGATGTTCCGATACCTAACACCTGGCTTCCTTAGCGATTTTGAGAATTAAATAATTAGACTAATACATTAAGAAGGCAGAAAGCTTGATAAGAGGTTCGCTGATTTTTGTGTAAGGTAGTTTTTTCAGTATATGTTGGCTGCTTTCAATTAAGTTAATGCCAGTGGCTAGATGTGAAAGTTAACGATGTGCTAATTTTACACAATTAATAAGAAATTTGTAATACTGTGCAAAGCCGAATAACGGAAAAACTGGGCGGCGTACGAAGCAAGGAAAGTTCTTTTTTGAAACGCAAGTCCACTTTCTGTCATGTCATATGAAGTTTGTACTATATCCAGCTGATGGACATTGTCTCTTACGAGATAACATTAAGATATGAATATCAGTAGACCGTTTTTTAATGCCTTACAACATCATTTACACTTTGGTTATTTTCTTTTCAGATGTACAATATCTAAGTAGTTTAATATGATTAAAAATTCTTAATGATATATTCAGTCAACAATAAATATCCGCGCAAACATCCGCAGGGGCAAAGCGCGGATGCGGACGATGCGGATGCGGATCTTTTAATAATGTAGCGGATGCTCCCCGCTGGGTTTTATGCGATTTGTTACCGCCCATCTAACTCGCCAAATAGTAGTCATATATATAAGGTAAATATTTCATATAATTCATATATTATTTACTACCGATATGAATATTATTTAATACTAACATTATACTATAAAAAATAACTCTATATACTGAGACATAATATTATTATGTTATTATAAAATGTAAAGCAGATTTCATTATAATTCACTAATATATCTATCATCTCTTTCATACTATCTCTATCCTCCCTCTATCTATCTCTCTCTTACTCCACCTCACTCTTCTCATCCTCTCTCTCTATTATTCACTCTCATCCTCCATTCCTCTTCTCTCTCTACTACCTCTATTTATCTATATATATCCCTACATACATAACATAAAATAAACCCTCACACAATATACCCTACAAATCTAACATCTTATAGATTTATTTTTATATAAAAAAAAACATTAAAAAACCGCCTATAAATAAAATCACTATATAAATAACATATCTATTCTCAATCCGACTTAATATAACATAAATAATCATACTAAATTAGTTCTCTAATTGCTATCTCAAAATTTCATTAATAAATATTTCAAATTTGTTTCGTGATTCATTTTCTTACGATAGAAAGAAATATAATTAGAATAGAATAAAAAGTTGCTCCGCGACGAAGCATATTTCTTGCTAATTTTTATCGGACGTTTTTCTTTAGAAATGTCCCTTCCACTCGGAGAGGCCATTACTCATTCCCTCTCTCAAAAACGTGCATATAAAATAAATATGCCTTTAAAAAAAAAAAAAGGAATGGATAAAAAAAAATAAGATCGGATCTTCTCGTCGGATTTTCCGTCTAATTTTGACAGATAAAGATAGTGATACTAATTCTGTCTGTTATTCGATTTTGTCTTACTTTCTCCCTGCCTTGTTTTGATATGCAAGCTTACGTTTTGTTTACTTATAAATATTTTGTTGCGCGTATCCTCTTTTTGCATATTTCTTTCTATATGTCTGTCTGGTTATCTACTTATCTCTTTATCCATCTTTCTGGTTGTTTGTCCCTCGAAATAAATGTTATCTTAGAGAGATAAGAGCTTTCTTATACAAGAAACCATTTTTATATATTTCTTATTCCATCTTAAGGTCGTGTGAACATGACGTCACAATTCGCTAGATTGTCTTTTTTTTTCTTTGTCATCATTTCTCCTTTCTAGTATTTTCAACTAAAGCCTTTTTTGATCTTCTTGTTATCTACCGTTCTCGACTATTTTTCCCCTTCAAGAAAGATCGGAACGATGAATGTCTTAAGTAAATCAAAGTCGCCAGCGACACACTCATGGCCCTCGCCAAGTTTTTAGGGATCTCGTCATCTCAATGTCATTTTCGGCGGGAAAGACAAATGAGCGAGTCCGTGCGTGCGCCATTAAATTTATCTTCTCTTTTTAGTAGACGGAGCTCTGCCGCAGCAGATTAATGACGAAGAGAGAATGCCTTGCTTTGATCATCAACACGTTCAAGAAATCGACAAAATACGGCCGTAGTGTGTGGTTGTGGTGGTACAATTCCATGCGACGCCATTTGAGACTCAAGAAAATACCTTTCTTTTTATTTTAGGACCAAACTCGTACACATATATATACACAATGCTCCTTTTTTCAATACATCTGACAGGAGTAAAAATGATGGGCGATTAGGAACACTAGTATATATATATATATATATATATATATATATATATATATATATATATATATATATATATATATATATATATATATATATATATATATATATATATATATATATATATATATATATATATTTTTCACTAACTATATATATATATTTATATATATATATATATATATATATATATACTCATATATATATATATCTATATATATATATATATATATATATATACAACTACTACAATTTATATACTGCTATATATATATATATATACTATATATATATACAAGGACGTAGCCTTCAAGGGGTCTGAAACCCCCCCTCCTCGAAATTATTTGACTATCAAAATATCTTCATAACTTATGTCTCCTAATTTTAATTTATAAGTAATAATAATTTAATTTAATTTAAAAGTAATAATAAAAGCAATTGAAGAGTATAAATAGGAAATGAGTAAAACATATTTATGGTTTTTGAAGATTTCTTAAGTTTAGTGTCTGTTGGAAGCACAAAATAAGCTTCTCTATCAGAGGCAATACTACTAAGCTTGAAATAAATAGTGACAATCTGACTGGACAACGATATGATGATGCAGTAGCGATGAAGAAAAGATTTAGAGGTGATCAAGCTGTTGAAAATATACAGTGGCATTGTATAATTATTAATTCCTCCTCACATTCATGTGGAGTACAACACATTAAAAACTTTATAGACGCAGTGAAAACAACTTGGCCCTATTTTAGGTAACCAAGGCGTATAATTTTCAGAGACAAAATGATCAAAATTAACAGGAATTTGTGAAAAAGTTGGCTGGAATGGTACGATCGATTGTTACGAATTTGAGAAGCTTTTAGCTCAAGTTGAAGCTTTAGTGGAGTTTGAGATGGATCAAGATATTGTATCTTCTTCAAAAACCACAAATCTATTGAAATATGTAATCACGAGCGAATAGAATTCATTATTATAAGTTTAATTATGATCTTAACTTTTTTTCCATCTCATTTGTCCACTATGTGATACATTACAGTGTCCGTCATTAGTGACAGAAACTTCTCTTAATCATATTGAAAATGTGACGCTTGTTCGAAAGATTTTCCCTCAAATATCGATGACAAATTTTCAAGTATTTTGGAAGCTACAACAGAAATTCGGCTTTTTGTTATTGAAGATTATGAGAATGTCGCGTCTCAAAATCAATGTGAAATGAAAAGAAAGCAATTGTGTTTGCTTCTCTTGATGAATTTTCAAACTAGTTAGAGAGAAAGTTCTTGAGCCATAGATCCATACTTACCAACAGGGCCCTCTTAACCATTCATTCCGCCCTAGGCAAAAAAAAAAAAAAAAAAAAAAAAAAAAACCTTAAGCATATGTAAAAATATATATATATATATATATATATATATATATATATATATATATATATATATATATATATATATATATATATATATATATATATATATATATATATATATATATATATATATATGTATATATTGTATATATTGTATGGCTTATGGCTGATATTGCTTCTTTCTGTATATATATCTTCTTCACAATAATATATATATAATAATATATATATATATAATAATATAATATAATAATAATAACTTTAATAAGTATATATATATATATATATATATATATATATATATATATATATATATATATATATATATATATATATATATATATATATATATATATATATATATATTTTTTTTTTTTTTTTTTTTTTTTTTTATATATATGTATATATATTTGTATATATATATATATTCTTATAATCATAATAGTTATATGATTGCTTAATAACCAACAGCATATGTATATAATAACCGACATCTTCTAAAAAGATATATATATATATATATATATATATATATATATATATTATATGTATATATATATATATATTATTACCTTCCGTTCTTCTTCTTATTTGAATATTGTGGATCGGCTTGTCACATGACAGAAAAATCTCGTTTTCTTCAATAGAACAACAGCCGCCATTTCTTCTCAAGAAGCATTTCAAATATTTCGTCAAAAAACTGCCAAGCTCAGTGTAATCTCAGAAACAGTTTACCAAATCCTTATCACATTTGTTTATGAAGCACCACTGATTGCTTTGATATTATTTTTGTGCTATTAAAACTTTCGTTACAACATTTTTCCCTTGAGTGTTAGCAAGGTACGTTGATTATCAAACCTAGTTCTGTGTATCATATTTCGATCTCGTATTACTATATAAATTCTGTGTTGTGCCGCATGCTTATGTTAGTGAAAAACATTCTATATAAAATTATCTTTATTATACATTATATTTATTTACATTTAAGTAATCTTTTTATAAATTATTGGCTATTCTAAAACACTTATGTTCAAAATTTTATATATTTTATGTAATAGTTTCCCTTAAACAAAATGTCAAATATAATAGAAAACTGAATTATCATGCGTAACTATAATATTTATTTTCCACAATGTAATTATTATTATTATTATTATTATTATTATTATTATTATTATTATTATTATTGTTAATTGTTTATAATATGTTAATTATGTTTACTATTTCAATATAGATTCCGACCTCTGACCGAAGTTGTATTATTGACCCAGCCTTTCTGATTTGACAACTAAAAACGAGTTTTGGTATCAAAACCTTCTTCATCTTTTATTACGCCCAACGTAATAGTGGTGACCCTTCGTAGTGAGGCCCCTGGAATTTTGCCGTCGTCTATCCCGGCATTTCATCTCAACAGGACACACACGGATCCACATCCTGAAGCGGAAATTTATTTATATATTTTTAAAAAAAAAAAAAAAAAAATTTTTTTTAGAATAATATCAAGGCCATTTCTGGCCCAAATAACCTTTTTCAACATATCATTTTTAAACCATTTTAGCCCGTACAAGCGGCTGCTTATATATTTTTCACATCCTTTGTATCCTTATTTATAATATTTGTTGTCTTTTTTGGTCCCTGACCACTATTTTTATAATATTTAGCGTATGCAAATCGCATCTTAAGCATATATTTTTTTTTTTTGTTTTCGTAATATTGTTTTCAAAATTTTTTTTTTACAATCGTATATTAACTTTTATAAACCATGTCCCCTCCTGACGCTGCAAATACTGAAAATATCAATGTGATATCGCAACAGCCTGCTTCAGACAGGGAGACATCTAACGTTTACACTGGCAAGTTCGTCACCAACGATCTCGATTTGACCTTTACATTACTTGAGCTCCAGCTGGAATCCACCAATGAGCTTACACGCTTCAGAGCTCTTTTAAATATCTTGCCTGTTCCTATTTTACAGCGCCTAAAGGATGTTTTACCTTCCTTACATTCCCACAACCAGCCCTATACCCAACTTAAAACCGAACTTTTAAACCGGCTGGGAGAAACCGATGCCGAAAAAGTAAAAAAACTTTTGACTGGTGGCTCTCTTGGAGATCGTTTGCCATCAGTTCTATTATCTGATATGTTAAATCTTCTCGACGGCCCTCCCGTAGGTAATTGTATACATATTGTACGCCATCTCTTCCTACAGAAACTCCCTGCAGAGATGCAATTGCGCTTAGCCACCGTCGATCCTAATTGTTCACTACAAGAACTAGCTACTTTTGCTGACAGAATTTGCAAAGCGAAACCTCTTACGACAGCAGACATACCTTCACAAGTTTCGCATATCATGGATCCCACCGGTAATAATAACTTACCACCAGCGTCACTATCGCATGTAAATGAGTCAGTCAACGCGATGCGCCAACCGCCGCCCACTGAAAATGCTTATATTATCTCCCAACTACAGGTGTTGCAGAACACCATCATGGATTTAACTACTAGAATGCGAGCTTTGGAAACGCGTTCCACTGCTCCTCCCCCCCCTCCTCCTTCCCCTCCTTATCCTCAACAACAATATCCTTATCCTCAACAACAATATCCTCAACCTCAACAGTATCCTCATCCTTCATCCTCTCATCATCCTTATTCACCGCCTCCTTCATATCCCCAGCCTCCCCCCAATGCTTCAAACACTTATTCTACTTACAATTATGGTCATAATTCTCGCTCTCCAACTATGCAACGACGTTCATATCGTCGCTCACCTACTCCTTCGCGTCAATTCGCCTCTTCTCCTGTTGATTCTCAGGCTTTGGTTCAGTTTCCGTCACATAACCAGCAGGGTATTTGTAGAAATCATCAACGTTTTGGAGATCAAACTCGGTCATGTCTTAAGCCTTGTACATTCGGGAATTTAAACTTAAACACCACTCCGTAAACTCGCTCGGAGTGGTTTCAAAAGCGTCCAACTTGCTTTGTGTCTACGATCCCTCCACCAAACTATCTTACCTCGTAGATAGTGGGAGTTCCATTTCCGCTGTTCCACTTTCCATCCTCGGGAAAATTCATGCTCCAGAAGCATCAGGCTCCTTACGCGCTGCCAACGGCACAACCATTAACACTTATGGTACCAAACGACTCCATTTAACGCTCTCATTCCGTCGTGACTTTATATGGGACTTCACGATTGCCGACGTCACATTACCAATATTAGGTGCAGACTTCCTGTCCCACTTCAACCTTCTTGTTGACATGAATCACAACCGCATCATTGATTTTGAGACTCATTTCTCTTCCGCTTGTATCCGTGCATCCGCATCCATCAGTGGCATACATCTTTCTCCATCTAATAATGTTTTTGAATCATTATTAATTACCGATTTCCCAGAGCTTCTCTCTCCAGTCTCCAAGTTCCCTCCTGTGAAACATAATGTTGTTCATCACATTGAAACTTCCGGCAGACCTCCATTCTCTCACGCTAGACGTCTTGCACCAGATAAACTCAAAGCTGCGAAGCTAGAATTCGAATCTCTCTTAGAGAAGGGCATCATCCGACCTTCAAAATCTGACTATGCCTCTCCCTTGCATATGGTACTCAAACCAAATGGAGATTACCGTCCGACCGGTGACTATCGCTGCCTAAATGCAATCACCCGCCCGGACCGCTATAATGTACCTCATTTACAGGATTTCACATCCCATCTCTCTGGTTGTACCATCTTCTCAAAAATTGACTTAATTTCCGCATTTTTTCAAATTCCCGTCAATCCGGACGACATTCATAAGACTGCCATTACACTCCTTTTCTGGCTTTACGAATTCTTCGAACGCCCATTCGGTTACGAAATGTAAGTCAATGCATTCCAACGTCTTTTAGACTCAGTATTACGCGGTTTACCTTTCGTTTTCGCCTACATAGACGACTTATTGATAGCCAGTGCCTCTCCGGAGGAACACATTTCACATCTCAGGCAAGTTTTTTCCAGACTAAGTGAATTTGGTCTATGTGTTTCCAAATGTGAATTCGGAGTTTCATCCCTAACTTTTCTCGGACATACAATCTCTGCCGAAGGTATACGTCCTCTTGAAGATCGTGTGGCAGCCATTCGTGATTTTCCGAAGCCCGTAAAACAGCGTCAACTCCGTCGTTTTTTAGGGATGGTAAATTTTTACCATCGTTTTATACCGTCCGCTGCTAAAATTCTCCTCCCTCTCCACGCACTTCTTAAACATCCACGTAAAGGTTCTGCTGCTTCTGTCACTGTAGATTGGAACGACGAAGCAACTAATGCCTTCACCGCCATCAAGGAAGCCCTTGCCTCTTCCGTGTTACTTATATTTTTCCATCCGACACAGCCCCGACTAGAATCAACACAGACGCTTCAGACTTCGCAGCTGGAGCTGTGCTGCAACAATTTATTGATAACGAATGGCGTCCATTAGCTTTCTTTTCAAAAAAATTCCAGCCGCCTGAAACAAGGTATAGCGCGTTTGGAAGGGAACTTCTCGCAATTTATTTAGCTATTAAGCACTTCCGTTACTTCATAGAAGGTCGGGAATTTCATGTTGTAACTGATCATTTACCCATCACGCATGCCATTACAGCTTCCACAGTGAAACAGTCCCCTCGTGAAGCCCGCCACCTTGAATTCATTGCCCAATTCACAACTGATATCCGCCATATAAAAGGAAAAGACAACATTCCTGCCGATGCTCTATCCCGAATTAACGCTATCTCTCCTTTACCAGACATTGATTTCGTCGAAATGGCTCGCTTGCAGCAACTCGAAGAGATTGTTTTTCCTAGTGCTTCTTCTTACGACATTCAAACTGTAGAAATTTTTGGTTTTCCCCCTTTGTTATGCGACGTCTCTTCCGCACATCCTCGTCCAGTAGTACCAACCCCCATGCGCAGAAAGGTGTTTCACACCATTCACGACGTGTCGCATCCAGGGGTAAAAGGTAGTCAAGTTAAAATAGGTAAGCATTTCGTCTGGCCGTCCTTACTAAAGGATGTTAAACAGTGGACAACGCAGTGTCTCAACTGTCAAAAATCCAAAGTGCACAGGCACACTGTCGCACCTCTTCAGCAATTTATTCCCCCTGGTGAGCGTTTTGACCAGGTGCATATTGATTTAGTCGGCCCTTTGACCACCACCTCAAATGGTTTCACAACATATTCTTAACTTGCATCAGATACGATACACTCGGACTGGGCAGAAGCCTTCCATTGCGAGATACTTCTGCGAGACAATGCTCAGCACTTTTTGTACAACTGGAGTAGCCAGGTTTGGCACTCCCTCGACCGTGTCCACAGACCAGGGTAGGCAGTTTGAGTCTCACCTCTGGAAGGACCTTATGACTCTAATCGGCTCCAAGCGCCTTCGCTCTTGCAGCTATCATCCGCAAAGTCAAGGCATGGTGGAACGTTATCACCGGCAGCTAAAAGCTTCTCTTATGGCCCATGGAACACCGGAAAATTGGTCCGAAACCCTTCCTCTTGTCCTCCTCGGTATCAGAACTTCGTACAAAGAAGACCTTAAATGCTCCTCTGCTGAGCTCGTCTATGGCTCCACCATCCGAATACCTGGTGAGTTTATACTTCCCTCTCCAACAGCTACGAACCAGCACACTTTCCTGGCTCGCCTTCGTCAGTGTACTGAGGCATGGAAGCCATCTTTGCCACGTCACCCTCCCCGTCCTACCTACATGCCTGCGGATTTAGAGACATGCTCTCATGTGTTAATTCGGCATGACTCACACCGTAGTCCGTTGCAAGCCCGCTACGACGGACCTTTCCTCGTCTTAAAACGCTATAGAAAGTTCTTCACCTTACAGAAGGGGAGCAAAAGCGAAAACATATCAGTGGATAGGATCAAACCGGCTTATTTCGACCATGATCCCGCTTCTTCCACCACTCTTTCTCCACCTTCTGCACCCGCACCATCTACCTCTACTTCGCAAGATAATATCGACTTTATGCCCATTCTGCCTTTTACATCAACTTGTTCTCCACCTGACCCTTTGCCACCTCCTTCAAGTATTGTCACTCCTTCGCCAGCTACTTCAGCGCCCCACGCTACGATATCTCCGCCTCCTGCTCCAATACAGATTCCTCCTCCGAATCCGGAACCTATTCCGACTCAAACCTTACCGCCTTGTCTACCTCGTTCCACATCGCGTTATGGACGAACTCTCCGCCCTGTTGTCCGATTTTCACCTTGATTTTCACGACGCTCCACTGTTCAAAGGGGAGCCATATTACCTTCCGTTCTTCTTCTTATTTGAATATTGTGGATCGGCTTGTCACATGACAGAAAAATCTCGTTTTCTTCAATAGAACAACAGCCGCCATTTCTTCTCAAGAAGCATTTCAAATATTTCGTCAAAAACTGCCAAGCTCAGTGTAATCTCAGAAACAGTTTACCAAATCCTTATCACATTTGTTTATGAAGCACCACTGATTGCTTTGATATTATTTTTGTGCTATTAAAACTTTCGTTACAACATTTTTCCCTTGAGTGTTAGCAAGGTACGTTGATTATCAAACCTAGTTCTGTGTATCATATTTCGATCTCGTATTACTATATAAATTCTGTGTTGTGCCGCATGCTTATGTTAGTGAAAAACATTCTATATAAAATAATCTTTTATTATACATTATATTTTATTTACATTTTATAGAATCTTTTTATAAATTATCGCTATTCTTAAACACTTGATGTTCAAAATGTTTATAATTTTAGGTAATTAGTATTCCCTTAAACAAAGATTGTCAAAGTATAAATAGAAAACTGAATTTCATTTGCGTAACTATAATATTTATTTTCCACAATGTTATTATTTATTGTTATTATTATTATTAGTATTAGTATTATTATTTCTTTATTATTATTATTATTATATTATTATTATTATTTTATTATTAATTATTGTTAATTGTTTATAATATGTTAATTATGTTTACTATTTCAATATAGATTCCGACCTCTGACCTGAGTTGTATCATTGTTCAAGCCTTCTGATTTGTATGACTCTCAACGTCATAATATATAATTATATATATATATATAATATATATATATATATATATATTATATATATATATAATATTATATATATATACTATATATATATATATATATATATATATATATATATATAAATATAATATATTTCTTTCTCGTCTTTCTTCTTCACCTGTCCCTTTGCCCCAAGATGGGGTAAGGTCTGTAACAAGCATCGATGAAGAAAAGCAGTAGAGAAACATGACAAAACGCTCGAAAAGAAAGCCAGCCATTTTACCGCACCCCTCTGTACCATTAATTAGTGAGAGCTCGTCACAGGACAGAAAATCCACCTAGAGCACGGGACAGCGACGGACCCTCACTATGTAAAATCGTCAAATTGTAAGGGGTTCAGTTCCCCTAGCCCAGGTGGGCACAACCAGCCCCCAGTACAACCCCGCCATTGCTCTGTGCCTATCATGCACCTTTTTATTCTCGCCTCTGCCAAACTAACATTTCTCTCCTTCAACATTCGCTTCACCGAGCTCAATTCCACTTTCTCTTCGGGTCTGCCCAGCCTGGTCGGTTCCCAACACACTCACCCACTATAATCCGCTTAACCAACCTACTACCATTCATCCTTTCCACATGACCAAAACCATCTCAACATACTTCATTTATTCCTCTCATTACCCTTCTTCACAGCCACACCCACTCTCTAAAGTCATCTGCCTCTCGTTTATCAATTCTTGCTCACACCTAGCACCACCCTAGATTGAACTTTTGTTGTTTTTTTTTTTCGTCTGGTTTTAGTGTTTTATGTGTAAGCCTCTGAGGCTTACTACCATTAAAAACATCTAAAACCAGACATTAATAAAGTTCAACGTATTGTTCCTTAAGTTAAATATAATAGTTCTCTTTATATCAAATCAAATTTTTAATTTTAATTTTAAATCTTTATTATAAAATTGCATTCAAATGTTAGCATCGAAAACATCTGAAGATGTCCGACAGTTTAAGACGAACGGTCAGAAACTCAATCAAATTTAAATATTGCCCTCTTACTTCTTTGCAAACTATTTTTCTTAGAAGTAGGATTAAAGAAAAATAAATTGACCAATCAGAAGAAATATTTCAGAGATATGGAAGTTAAAAGTAAACTCTATAAATAATAATAATAAATAATATATAAATAATAGATAATTAATAATAATAATAATAATAATTAATAATAATAACAAAAAATAATAATAATAATTTAATAATTAATAATAATAATAATACATAATAATAATATATATAAATAATAATAAGTAATAATAATAATATTAATAATATATAATAATAATAATGAATAATAATAATCAATAATAATTATTATAATATTATATAATAATATAATAATAAGAAATAATGATAAATAATATAAGTAATAATAATAATATAATTAATAATAATAATAATAATATAATATAATACAATAATAATAATGTTGATGATAATAATAATAAATAATCAATAAAATTTAATTTAATAATAATAATTAAAATAATAATAATCAATAATAATTAATAATAATAAGAATAATACAATATAATAATATAATGAAAATAATGATAACGAAAATAATGGAAATAATGACAAATGAAAATAATGAAAATAATTATAATAATAATAATAGAATAATAATAAACAGGTAATAACTAATCAAAATAATAATAATAATATAATAATAAATAATAATAATATAATAATAATATAATATAAAATAAATAATATATTAATAATTAATAATAATATAGGAGTTCAATTCGCCTTTGATTTTATAATTTTGATTTATTCCAAGTTATCTAAAGAGTTATTCTGTACACATTTAATTTTCTCTTAAATAATCTTGAAAACAATTTAATGAGAAGAAGAAGATATAATTATTACAGTTTCCGACGCGTTCGTCTCTGAAACTTGAGACATTCTTCAGAGGATTATTGTTTGAGCGAATGAGGTCTTAAATTAATATCATAATAATTAAATCAAGATATTTAGTCTACAGCATAATAACATAAATTTTATGTTTAATGTCTGCGTCTGCGTGGTTTTGATGTAGAAGGCCTCCGCAATTTTCAGTTTCTGGACTTCACCATGATCCGTATAATATTGTGAAGTGTTTAGAAATATTGCTAATAGTTGATTGACCAATTTAAGACACCTTAAAATGAATTCACTTTTCTAAAATTAAAGTCAGACTATACCCTAAATCCAAACAACTGTCAGCTCTCCTTAGCACAAGGGGATGCTGTTGACCGAACAACCATCACTTGCTGTTACCAATTTAAACTGCCCTGAGTCAGACTGTACGTCGAGATATATGGTTAACACGACAGAATGATTGTCGAACAGGGGCATATCCAACAATCGCTACTAGTCCCAGCAAAATCTGTTGAACATTTCAAACGGCACATGGTCAACCAAACTATTAGCAATATTTCTCAACACTTCACAATACTTATACGGATCATTGAAGTCCAGGAAACTACTAAAAATGCGGAGGCCTCTCCTACATCAAAAACACGCCAACCAGAATTAACATAAAAATTTGTAATGTATTATCTGTTAACTAATATACATTTGATTTAATTATTTTAATATATTAATTTAAGACTCATTCGCTCACAAGAATTAATCCTCTGAAGATGTCTCAAGTTTAGAGACGAAACGCGTCGGGAAATGTAAATAAATATATCTTCTTCTTCTCTGGTAAATTATTTCAAAAGATTATTTAAGAAATTTAAATTATGTACAGAAATAACTATTTAGAAACTTGGAAATAAAATAAAAAACTTTTATAATAATAATAATAATAATAATAATAATAATAATAATAATAATAATAATAATAATAATAATAATAATAATAATAATAATAATAATAATAATAATAATAATAATAATAATAGATCTTCAAATTTAAGTATTTCAGAAAAGTATCGTTTCTCCTTTTGACACAAGTTACCCCAAAAGTTTATACATATACTGTATACTGTATATCTTCGAAGTGAAAACTGTTGCCAAATTGTTCAAGTCAACTGATATGTTAAACGCTTCTGTCTTGCATCTCCAACCTTTAATTCTTTTTCTTTTTCGAATACGAGGTGTACGTTTATCTATATATATTAATATATATATATATATATATATATATATATATATATATATATATATATATATATATATATATATATA
>JABUQX010062780.1:15000-29589 GCA_015478945.1 Trachelipus rathkii | reverse complement strand
AGTTATTATTTAATCAAATCGTACTTTTTTTAAGCATCGTACGTTTGGAAGCTACCGGGAAGCGAGTAGTTTCCTTAATATTTTCTAAAAAGCAAAAATCTTATTAAGAAGAACCCGAAAACAGGAGAAAAAAAGTTACGGCAAATTAGATTATCTAGCTTAGGCATAAGTTTACTGCATCGTCGATCCATATAAGTTAGATTTTTTTTTTTACAGGGTATGATAAGTATTGTTAAATATACACAGAATAAATATATGAAAAAAAAATCAATAAGGAACGAATTTTACCCCGAAACATACAGATATTAATACACTATGTGCGTTTTCTTTATCATGCAAAAGTGAACGTTTTTGCTCACTTTATTATTTAATTTTTAATATTTTCAAATTTAGTATCTTTCTTATCAGCATCTTAATTAATTGCTAGTAACATACACTAAAAATATATGAAAAAAATTCAAAAAAACAAAAGAAAATTCACTGATCCATGAAACTCATAAGATCATAAGGATAAATGAGGTAAATGAACAGTTTGGGAAGAATATGAATGGAGACTTACGGCAGTAATTCTTTACCTTCCCGCTATATGTTCTTTGTTTAAGATCTAAATAATAAAATTGCGGTTATGCAATATTTAATACCTACAAATTATTAAGAACGAGGGATAAGACAGGCTGGACACCTGGTGATGTCGCCTTGAAGGGAGCTCGATTGCTTTTTAAAAACTGTCTTGAACCCAACTTTTTTGGGTTGGGGGATAGCTCATGCTTAAAGCATCGAGTATATTTGTCCTCCATGTCGCAACCGCCGTTTGTTCATCCCGGAGAAGGCATAATTTTTTTCTATTCCCACTATATGTTTTTTTTTAATATAATATATATATATATATATATATATATATATATATATATATATATATATATATATATATATATATATATAGTTATATAGTATTATATATATAATATATATATATATAGTATATTTATATATATAAATTATATATATCGGTATATATATATATATATATATATATTATATATATATATATATATATATAATATATATATAGTATATATATATATATTATATATATATATACTAATATAGTTATATACTATTATATATATATATATATATATATATATATATTAAGAAGAAGGCATGTTTTGTCCTCTCACCTTACCAAATATCTCCTTCCCACTAATATATTACCTTGTCCCCAAATAGTACATATTCCTTCTTGCTCCAAACCCACACACATTCACCACACCTTCATATACTGGAAATTGTTTCACGATTTTCGAAATTGTTAACTCCAACCAACTTCCTCCATCCATGTTCATTAGTCACGGAAAGTACCCATTCCCTATTCAATAATCTATGAAGCATTTCACTTATTCTTATTCTTAACCTTCACCCTTCCTTCCAGAAGAGCTTTCTATTCCCTTGTAAGGCCCCATTCATTCTCCTTCCAAACTGTTCATTTACCTTATTTTCCTCCTACGTATGCAAATGCAACTTTTAGTCTTCTTTTTTCCTCCTTATATTCAATTTCAAACACCTTTCATTTGAAACCTCATCACTGGCTTTTAGCACATTCAACCACGCCTCTTTTTTACTTTTAAACGCTTACATCACCTCTTCATTCCACCATACACTGTTAACATTCTTACTTCCTACCTTGGCAGCCTTCTTAATTCTTCACAACTAGCAAACGCTTTCTTCATTTGCTTCCAGATTGTTTCAGTGTCATCTTCCTCACATTCAACTGATTTATTTGTAAACGCTCTTAGATACTTTAACTTATTACCTTGTTCACTTAACTTTTCAATCCTATTCTTCCCCCTTCCTTCCTTATCGCCTTCCTCTCCATCCATGCCCCCACTAACTTAATCTTACATAAAACCACATAATGATCCAATAATCTCATTTGTAACCCCCTCACTGATTTCACATCCATCACATAATTCAACACCTCCTTCTTCACCTACACAAAACCAATCATACTTTTCACTCTGATACCATATCTACCTACACCAACTCTAGTATACTTATGAATATTCTTGTGTTTGAAAAAAGTATTCCTTACACACATACCTCTCTCCTCCACAGAAATCAATCACCTTCCTACCATTCTCATTTTCTCCTGTCACCCCAAAGCCACCTTTTATACCATCCCTTTTTGAATTACCTATCCAACACAATCAATCTGACGCTCCTATTAACCCCATCCAATACATCATTCAGATTATCCCAGAAAATAACACTCTCCTCAACATCACCCTCAGATGAACCATATGGCACAACCGCACATACTATGGCCTTTTCAAACTTAAATTTGACCATTAGAATTCTAATACTCACGCAAACAAAATCCACCATAGCTCTGTGCTACAGGTCACTCATCAGAATTGCAACTCCTTCTCTCACCCACTTATTCTTTTTCACTCCAGGACACACACATATTTCACACCATATCACACTTCTTCACCGCTTCCTTTCATCTTTGTTTCAGTAACAGCGAGCAAATGAAATTTACCCTTTTCTAAATACATCCATCACCTCTCTCCTCTTCTCCTCATCATTTGTTCCTTTGACATTCCATGTACCCATACGATTCATACATTTTCGCCGAAAGATAGAAAGTCGCTTACTGCCATCACGACCTAGCAAGAGATAAGTGGTAGTGGGTAGCTAACCTAACCACCAATACCCCTTTAGTCGCCTTCTACGACACGCAGAACATACGCTGCGGGCAATCTTTCTCCCTTACACACAGGGATATAATTAAAAGTTTGGTCTGTAAGAAGAGTGTGCATATAAATAATAAAATTCTAGTCAATAAAATTTCTGGTCTAGTCTAGTCTTCAAGTCAATAAAATTTAAAGATACATTCATTTGTACTTTTGTATTAAATTTTTAAAATTAATTTTT
This sequence comes from Trachelipus rathkii, assembly GCA_015478945.1. Classification (NCBI taxonomy): domain Eukaryota; kingdom Metazoa; phylum Arthropoda; class Malacostraca; order Isopoda; family Trachelipodidae; genus Trachelipus; species Trachelipus rathkii. Next base: position 26,652 of record JABUQX010062780.1, on the reverse strand, counting down.
TTCATACTCAATTAATTCGAATATTTAAAAGGTAGCTATATCAGTTAAAATCTAGAATAAAATGCAACTAAGCTCAATAATAATGAAGCATAATATAGTTGTTATTATTGCAAATAAATAATTTTTAAAAATATGTCTCAAATTTTTGAAAATAACAGGTAAAATTTATAAAACCCACATGCACTGGGCTCTTTGGATTTTATTAGATTTGCACTTTTTTTTTTCTTTTTTTTTTTAATGCCAACCCTGATATGAAGCAAAAGAGGAAGGCGAAAAATTGGGCATTGGAATTGTCATTGAATATACCCCTCAAAACCAAAAGCCAATGGAGGGACTCACATCGCTTCAAGTCCGCTACTTTCCCGTTTGTCCATTTAGTCAACTTCTTACCCAGGAGATAGCACGAAAGAAAAATCAATTAAAAATCAACTTGAAACTATATACTTGAATGTAAAAAAAAACATATGATTTTTTGATTTTTATATAATATATATTAATTATATAATATATATATATGATATATATAGTAGTATATATACTAATATATATATATTATAATATATATATATTATAGTATATATATATATATATAATATATATATATATATATATATATATATAATAATATATTAAAATATATATATATACTATATATATATAGTATATATATATATATTAACGTATATTAAAATATCTATTATATAGTATATTATATATATATATATAGTATACCCTCATATATAATCATATATTATATATATATGTAGTCCTATAATACTATATTAATATATATATATATATATATATATTGTATATTTATAGTGATATTCATAAATAGAATAATAAAAAAATTAAATAAAACTAAATATATTTATGAGATTTTATCATATTTTTTTTCATTTTCAAACTAAACTATGGGCGTGTAAATCATTATTACAAATAAACACTCTTTAGTGTTGCTATTTCAATGTGTCATAGTCCAACAAACACAATTTTTTTTTTAACTTCACATTTATTCTCCCTTCTTGATTTTCCATTTTGATTTATATAGAATTGATATAAATCACTGAAAAAATAATACTATATCGAACTTAAAAGAAGTTTGTTTTTATAAATTATAATAAAAAAAATCCAAAAAGTCATAAATTGATTTTTTTTTGCTAAAAAAAAAAATCCAAAAATCACCACCCTGCTTTACGACACAGAACACACGGTGATATGGGTCAATCTTGGTTATCATTATGGCTATGCCTATATATTATCATACTATAATATATATAAATATTTATATATATATATATATATAATATATAATTTATATATATATATAATATTATATAATATATATATATTATATATTATAATATATATATATATATATATATATATATTATATATACATATATACTATAGTATATATATATATATATATATATATATATACTATATATAATATATATATATATATATATATATATATATATATATATATATATATATATATATATATATATATATATATATATTATATATATTATATATATATGTAAATATGTATTTTTTTTATTAAATATATATATATATATATATATATATTATTTATTTATATATATATTAATATATATATATATATATATTATATTTCAGATATAATCTACCAGAATGATTTCTTCATTGGAAAATCTTTGTGGAGTTCCAGCTTTGGTTGAAATATTAAGCCATCCTCACATCAAGAAAGAAATATTTTGTCATAAATAATAAAAATTACAAGAAACGAGATGTTGCTCTTCAGAGAACAGTGTCTGAATTTTTGAAAGATCTTAACCCAGTGTTAAAGTTGTTAACCCCAAAACATTTAATTATTTTAATTGGATTCCAAATGTTGAAATGGGCAAATTATCAAAAAAAATATTTTGATTTGTCATTTAAATTTAGTCAAAATTTTATTAAAAGTTCTTTTTTCACGTCAGAAGGATTGATTGATGAAGATAAAGCAGCGAGAGAACTATTGATGGAACCAAGTTTAAGTATTTTTCTTAAATATAATATAGCTTGCCAATATTTTTTGGAAGATATTATCCCACGTTTATGGAAAGTATTCCGAAAAAATTATCCAAATTTTAAAAAAATGCTTAAAAAACATAAATCTGGAACTCTGATGGTAATGTGGTCTGATTATCTTGAAAAGAAAAATTCAACTTCAGCGCTAAAACAAAAAGTTATAAGACGTAACTTTAAGATACGCGTTTTCTCTTATGGATTAAAACATAAAAATATTGCAGCAATTAAATTTAGTCTTGGTTCAAAAGGGGGATCCGGGAAGAACAAAGAAGTAAAAATAATAAGAAGACTTGTTTATAAAACTTTCTGTGATTATTTGGCTTCTTTAAAGGATAAAGATCTTCAGTTATACTGGGCAGAGTTCGATGATCTCTTTTGCACAGACTTTTTAGCTGATCGCAATGTTATATTATATTTTATTAGTTTAATGAACAAAAGGGAATTGAAAGAATTTTTTTTAAAGTTTGATTATAGTTATGCAATATTAAAGTGGTTTTTACTTTGGCCATATCAAAATCAATTTATGGATATGGCATATATAGCCTTCCAGAATTTTGATGTAGACGAATATTTTGAACTATTGGATCAAATTGTTACTCTTCTTAATGACCAACATGTGTGTCAGTCTTATAATTATCGTTTGCTACTAAGAGAGTTTTGGATTAAGAGTCCAGCTCACTTGAAGGAAGAGATTATAAGCGCTGAATCAAACACAGATGATAGTTATTGGTTAATGAGAGATTTATTCACACTAAAGAACTTTACATCTGGTGATTTGGCCAATATTAATTTAATTTTAGGAAGTGCAGATTCAGTCCAGAGAGAGGAAATTTTGTTGAGTCAAGGAAATATGATCTTTGAAAGCATATGTCTTGATGGTAATTTTAGATTAGCTGATGTGTTCTTAAAGAATTTTGATTTAAATCAAGAGATTGTACAAAAGTTTAAAAAGAATTTTCTAATTCAATTCTTCCATAAAATAATGGGGGAGAAAAACATTAAATTAGTTGATGAAATCTTTAAATGGGTCGTTGGAAGTGACGAGATAGACGATCTTAAGGAAGAAATTTTCCAAATTTATATTCGTCCCAATAGAATAGAAATTTTTTTCTTTGATTTAGAGGAGGAAACGCCATTTTGTTTTTTAAATAAGATTATAAAGTGGTTCCTGATAACTGATGAAAAAATTGAGGAATGGAAAAAGAATATAGTTTATTCACCACTCAACGTATATTACAACCCCGAATGGTTTGATCAGCTTTTAAAATACCGTGGTTATTCCCTCGAGGAAGCATCAGATATTAAGAGAGACTTACTATTAGAAAAATTGCCTGGAATTGCGAAGCACCGATTGGAGGAAGGAGAGATTTGAGAGGGAAAAATATTTACTAGAAAAAAATGAAAAGGTTAATATTTCTCCAACACTTATTTTAGTTTGTGATTTTTCTTTCCATCAGCAAATTTATTAAATTTTCTTTATTTAGTACTTACACCTAGAGTAATATAAAATGCACTTTGCTTCACGCACAGTATTAATGCCATATGGTATCAAAGCTGAGAAATTGAACAATTTACTTACAATGGTTACTAAACATACAAATGAAAATATTTTGGTTGGTTCAAGTAATTTTAATTGCTATCTTTTTTTATAAAACTATTCGATTTCTTACTTAAAAAAAATCAATTCAGATTCAAACAAATAACATTTATTTTTATTATTTTTAATGAACTTTCTATACAATTCATTACAAATTATATTTAAATTATTTATGTTGTTAACGATTTGAAAATAATTTATATGTAGAAACATATTAATATTATATATGATTAATATATTAATATTATAATATATAGATGATCCCAGGAAAAATATGTAGGTATGGAATAATTTATGTCTTCTAGATACAATAACTATTGTGTTTAATATTAATTTAATATATAAAATACATCTTGTATCTATATATATATTAATATAATTATATAAAATGCTATTATATATTTACTTATGACGCAGCATCAGTGCCCAGAAGGACAGTATTTTAATAGAACAGAAGAAAAATGTGAATAACACGTGAATTTCCAAACGCACTTCGTCGTGATTGTAGTCATGTTTCATGGTGTCAAATCGCGAACACCATTTCGAAAATGAACAGAAAGTTACCTCTCGAAAGTGGTTGGTGACATCCTTTTTTCACTTCCTTCTGGGTTTTATATATATAGTTAATCTATACTTTTACATATATCTTCGTTTATATGTTGTATAGTGTACAGGTGTGATGTCATAGCTTACGTGAGAATGTTTTATTAATTGTATATAAATATAATATATATTATATAGAAAGTAATATAGATTTATATATCTCTATATTATTTTATATATAAATATATATATAATATATATATATATATATATAATATAATATATATTATATAATATAGTATATATTATATATATGTTTTCTTCCCCCTTGAGGTTTTATTTTTATAAAACTTTTTTTCCTTAAATTTTAATTATTTAACACTGACACTACAAAATTCTTTTTCACAAAATTTTTAACAAATATATATAATAATAATTATAATAAACATCTAGCTTTCGTGCTCGTGGGCGATGCACTTCTTCAGGACTGAGTAGAATAATACAGTATTTCTTAGGAATTTGACTAATTTTTAAAATGGCTACTTGGTCGATTTTCTATTTTCTTTTGAGTAATTTATTGAGAGAAGGCGAGTTCTTTAGGTATAGGTTAATTATATCATCTATTGATAAATAATTTCTTTTTATAAAAAATTTAAACCCAAGGGGAAAGAAAATATTCTATGCCTTCAACTTTCTTTGAGCACAAATCATTTCCATATATATATATATATTAATAATATAACTATATATATATATATATATATATATATATATATTATATATATATATATATATATTATATATATATATATATATATATATATATATATATATATATTATATCATCTACCTCCTATCCCTAGATTGGGGGCGAGGTGCGAAGCATACACCGGAACAGAAAAGTAGTAGAAGAATATGACGCCAGTCCACTTTATACCCTTAAGTGAGAACTTGTCGCATTCAGAAAAATCCACCCTAGTTTCACGAGACTGCGACGGACCATCACTATGGTACCTCGTCAACGTGGGGTTCATCCCCTAGGCAAAGCCCACAACCATACCCCGTCACAAAACCCCACCATTTACTCCTGTTATGTACCTTTCTTCTCACCTCTGCAAAACTCACATTTCTCTCCTCCAGGCATTCCTTTACTGCCTCAATCCACTTTTTCTTTGGTCTCCAAGAAGGTAGATTCCCAGCATACTCACCACTATACATCTGCTTAACCAACCGACTATCATCTATCCTTTCCATATGACCAAACCATCTCAATATACTTTCGTTTATTCTCTCATTTACGCCTTTCTTCCCACCACACATCTTCACACACCTAACACGCCCCTAAGATTGTCCATCTGAACATATCTAAAACTCTTATTCCCCACGATAGTTTCACTACTATACATTGACACAGGTAACAACATACCCTTATAAAAAACCCTAGCGCACTCAAGACTTAGTTCCTTTACATCCACCAACAATTTAATTGCACCAGGAACCTTCCTGCCATTCACAACTTTCCTACTACATTCTGCATCATCCGTTCCCTCTTCATCTAACATATATCCAAAATACTTAAACTCAGACACTTGTTCCAGTAAATTGCCCACCATCTAGAATAATTTTACACCACGGACTGCCCTCACTCACTACCATAACCTTACTCTTATCTACATTTACTTTCAAACCCCTCCTTTTACACATCCTGCCAAATCTCTCTATCAATCCTCTCAAACTCTCTTCATATTCACCACACAAACCAAATTATCCGCATACAATAAGCTGGGCACCCTCCACTCTCTATAATTCTAACACCTTCCCATGCCACCCCCACCTCTAATTCTTTTACAAACCCACCCATATAAAAATTAAATAACATCCATGCCTCACTCCGCTATTAATATTAAACCAATTCCTTTCAACTTTATTTACTCCTGCACACGCTTCACTATCGTCATACATACTTTTGATTCTATTTAGAAGCCTACCATCAACTCCATATACCACTAACACCTGCTACATTTCTCCCCTATTAATTCTGTCATACGCCTGTTGCAAGTCCATAAAACCTAAATACAATTTATTCTTCTTCTCTCTCATTTTCTCAATCATTTGTTTCAATGTAAAAATTTGATCCGCACGTCTACCACTTCTAAATGCACCTTGTTCTATTTTAAAACACTTGTTCAACGAATCATTTTTAACAGGAATTTTTCCACATGTTCTCAAAACAGCAAAAGTGATCCCAATATCTTAAAAGAAGACCTTTCCCTGGCAAAAAATTACAGACCAATAGCTATCACAAATACGATAAGAAAAATATTTGCAAAAATAATTTTCTATCAATTAACTGAATACTTTAGATCAAACAATATTCTCAGCCACTCACAGTTTGGATTTAGAAAAGGATGCTCAACTTCTGATGCACTCATTTGTTTAACCAAAAAACTTTACAGATATTTAGAAAATAAGGACTCATCCCTTCTATTATTACTAGTTATCACAAAAGCTTTCGACATGATTGATCATGACATACTATTAAGAAAAATGTACAAAATGGGCATTGAGGGGACAAACTTGCAATGGTTTAAAAGCTACTTAAAGGAGAGATCTCAATACGTAAATATATATATATATATATATATATATATATATATATATATATATATATATATATATATAATATAAAAATATATATTATATATAATATATAGATATATATATATATTATATATATATATATATATAATATATATATATATATATATTTAATATATATATATTATATATATCAATTATATATATATATATAGTATATATACTATATATATATATATATATATATATATATATATATATATATATATATATATATATATATATATATATATATATATATATATATATATATAAAATAATGAAATGGGTAGATGCAAACAAACTGTCTCTAAATGTAACTAAAACATCTTATATTATTCTTAGCAACACATCATTAGGCAACTTCAGTATCAAAATAAATGAAGTGGAACTACATAGGGCTTCAAATGCTAAAATACTCAGTGTAATAAAATAATTGATCAAAAACTGACATTTAAAGAACATGTTAACAAGCTAGTTAGTAGACTGGCTAGGTACCTGTATGTGCTAATAAAATTTAAAAATATTGTTCCTCGCTCCATTCTTTAAGAAGATATGCTACGCATTGATACACCCCCATTTACTATACTGTTTTTGTGCTTACACACGGAAAGAAATGCTTACACAGTTTTAACACGAATTTCCTGTGAATCGAACACTACGGGTTAAGCGATTTACTTTTGTTTACAAGCAATTGGAATCGGTTGTTGTGATGGAGCCCGGCGATTTGGAATAAATAGAATTAAAAAAAAAAATAACATAGTTTATATTATAAATAGCTGATCAACTATTGTGATGGAGTTTAACGATTTGAAAGAAATTAGATTTAAAGTCGCGATTTTATTTAATGGAACATTCGTAATTCATTTCATTTGATTTCTTTACGAAAATATCAAACAGAAAAAAAAATATGAATACCACACAAATATTTGGCACAATTTTATTAAAAACATAAACATTAAAATAATTTCCTGTCTGCTTCATGCCCACATTTGTTTTGTTTACATTTTTTTGTAAGCACGTCCTAAATTCGGTAAGCACGGGAAATAACCACCTTACAGAATTAAGGACGCTCCTAAAGTTTCGTACTCATTTCTTACGAGTTTGTGTTAAATTTGACAAAACGAACGCAAACTAAGCATTTCTTCCCGTTTGTAAACACAAATGACAAAAACAAAACCGCCTTAGTCATATACCGTATATAATAAAAATAAAAAAGATTTTTTACTTATTTTAACGGAATAAATTTTTCAAATTTTTAAATTCATCTGCTCGATATTGAGTGTCATATATGTTTTAGAACATTTAAGAATCAGAGGTAACCACAAGTGCAAAATCATTATGCTATTGGTAAGTAGTAACCTATTTACTGTATAATAGAACGGATATTTCCAAAATTCTACTATTAGTCCGAGTTTTTCCTCAAAATTAGAAAAAATAGAGCAAAATATAACTGGCAGATTTAATTGGGTAGTTATGGTAGTAGGTGTAGAGGTGTGTGTGTGTGTTTTATTGGGCTGATATTTATTACCAACCCCGCATGACATTAACTCTCAGGTCCAACTTCCCATCGCTGACATTAAAAATTGACATTGAGAATCACAATTAAAATATAAAAAAATAAAAATATTATGGCTCCTACCTGATAATTATCTGAAAATGAAATGTCCTCAAAAATTTCTTCCTCGTTCATTCCCACCCACTCGTTTATTATCTCAGGATTGTTCATGTTTCTAAATTATTTAATACAATTTTAAAATACAATAATCTAAAATTTATTATTTCTTGTTAACTATCGTGAATTTAAAAATATCTGCAAATAAAAATGGTTACTTTTAAAATCTTTATAAGTTTATAATTTTTTTTAAAAATTGGTATTTGTGAGCAAGAACCTCTCATCATCAATTTTTATGAAACTTACAGAAAACACTAAAAATGTGTCATTATGAATGTTAAAATTAAAAAGTAGGGCAAATAAATATCTAAAACACATTTTTTTTTCACACACGGAATAAACACGTCTCACACTATTGCACTGAACGTCTTGTTATAGTATACAAATAGATATCTAGTAGGATAAATAAATAAGAAATATGTCAATAGATTTCTGTGGCCTTGAAAAAAATTCATTATCCCGCCTACTTCATATATATATAAAAATAAAGAAATAGAAACTCCGATTTCTATTATTTACATCATTTACTTTATAGTGCGTAGGAAAATGATTGAAAGATATGGATAATTAATACGAAACATGACAAATGACGACAAAGGACACCTCTTGTTAAACTGTTCGAACTTAACGAACATCAGATGTAACTTTGATACACTTGATCTGACGGATCTGTGGGCCTGGCCAACTATGGTGGCACAATTCTTTGGGATAGCCAGCTTCTCATAGGGGTGGAGCGGGTGCTACAAAGTAGTTATTATATATATATATATATATAAGATATAATATATATATATAATATATATATATATATATATATATATATAATATATAATATATATATATATATATATATATATAAATATATATATATATATATATATATATATATATAAAATAATAATATATATATATATATATATATATATATATATATATATATATATATATAATATTTATATTATATATATATTATATATAATATATATATATATATATATATATATATATTATATATATATATATATATATAGTATTATTATATATATATATATATAATAAATATATATATATATACTTGCTTGTTTTGCTAGTTTCCATTTTCATTGCAGCCACTAAAAAAGACAATTTGGCAACTGTACTTGAAATTCCTTTAATTCAACCAATTCATGAAAAGGTTCACACATTCATCATATAAAATCAGTAAATTTAATATTCCTCTAAATTTTTATGAAAATGTTTGCCGGAAACATTTTTTTATTTTTTTAATCTAAATTAGTAGGAAGAGAATCACAAGCATGTATCGATAATTGCCCACAAGTTCGAAAAGTTGGACACTCAATGAAGTGATGTTGCAAGATAAATCTAACATTACAATGTACATGGGTCAAGTTTGTAGTGACCACCCTCATTCTAGACAAAACAACTTGATTTTTTCTCCCAATGTTGTAAATATATGACCAATCTTGAATCAGTGATTGCCACAAAGATAAACAGGATTTTTGCATTAAAAATATATATTCAGTCCCAGAATATCCATTGTTAATTTTATTTCCAATTAAACTTGCCTCCCTTGCAGCTTGAACATCTATCGAGTCATGCTCTTTTATACCAAAATGACTTAGCTTCCAATTAATTTGGGTATTCACATCATCCCAAAGCTACCAAGAAGAGCTTGTATTCGGTGTACCAAAATATGTGAAGTAATATTTCCCGTCAAAGCATCTACAGCTAAAATAGAGTTGGTAAATATTGCTAATTTTCTATGACCAACATTTTTGAAATATTTAATAACTCTGTAAAGAGCATATAACTCTGCAGTAAAAATGCAACAATAATTAGGGAGGGAGAACTTATGCACGTCAGTATCATATATATATAAGCACAGCCAGTTTGTGAATCCATTTTGGATCCATCAGTATAGCTTACATGATAATGTTCCAGAGATAACTCATATCTAATATCTGAATATATATTGTGATACGTACTCACTGATGTAATATTCTTTGGGTATTTCAAAGAACAAATTTCAAAATAAATAGACGGAAAGACTGTTTCTGAACAATTCAAAACACTGCTAATCTTCATATTTAAATGGAAATCCTCTAACAAATCAGGATATCTTCCAAAAACAGAAAAGGATAAGTTCTTACTTTATTTCTTTTTTCTTGCTCTGAGGCCTTCCTCCTGGCATATGCCTCAGTCTTCCTTCTAAAAGCCGGGGATATAGAAACAAATACTGGACCTGAAATTTATCTGCGCCCAATATGCAATAAAATAGTATGAAGAAACTCCAATGTTGCGGCAGATATGACCAGTGGATACAAAAACACTGCTCACCTTTCACCACACTCCCCCCCCCATCAAAACACATTTGGATTTGCCAAGTCTGCACCCCACCAACAATAACCCCACAACACTCATAACACACAAACAAACCCACAACATAAACATATTAAAGTTCAACACAAACGGAATGCAAAACAAAAACAAAGAAATATAAGCCTTCTTAAAACATAAATATACACATATCCCTGATACAAGATACCCACCTACCCAAAAACTATCCAGAAAAAATTTTCTACGGTTATGATGCCATTTCACACCTCAAATCCCAAAAAATCACACACTACTAACTCTTATGCGCAACTCACTACCATATACGAACACCACCTTACAAACCACAACGGTATTAAATGACACCACCACCAAAATACAATCTTTCACAATAATGATAAATAAAAAGTCACACAATCTCATAAACCTATACATTCCCCAACACACTGCCCTAGAAACTACAAACCTAACCTCACCGTCATCACCCCCCCCCCCAAATCTCATAATGGGAGGCGACTTCAATGCTCACCACCCTACATGGTACAACGCCCAAGAAGCAGACCATAGAAGAACACACATCATATCTAACCTCTAAAATTTAAACATTCTGAACAACAAAAATAGCCACACCAGAATTCTACCCCAAATCAACTAAACTTACACATCACTAGACATAACACTATGCTCACCAAACTCTACTGGTCAACACAAACCGATCTAAATTCCGACCACCTACCCATCATCATAAAATATCAAAACGTTAACAAAAACAACCACTTAGGAAAACATATACACACTACAAAAA